>JAABKJ010001348.1:0-30913 GCA_011634705.1 Andricus grossulariae | reverse complement strand
CTGCAGAATCGGATAGTCTAAAACATTCCACAATAATTCCTGAAAAACATAATCATTAAATATCTCAAGACTTCATTGCAGTTTTTGAAGTCTTTCTTCAAGGTGTCAATTTTTGCAAGCCGAAATCAACTCAAACATTCTAATAGCCGCCGAAAGTGAATCATGAAGTCGGGGTCGGGCCTCGTGCACTTTCGACTTTACATGAGGCTGGCCGACTCACCGACGCTACGCTTGCATGTGTTCTCCCAGATGGGAAAGTGGTGGGGGCTGAAAAATCCCACGTTCTGGAGACACTGCTGTGCCCGGTCACCGGGAACGAGATGAGAGTTTCAGAGTTCAGTCGTTGTACGATTTTTCGGGAGAGTAGTTGCGTTGCTCTGCCTCCCTCGCTTACGCAAAAATAAAACTTCCTTTAGCACATCAGCCTTCCGCTCTTGTATCTTTCTTTCCCGTCTTCTCCGATTTTCTCATTGATGGACGGCCTCACAGCCTGACAACGCTTCCTTGAGGGCGAAATTAAACAGGTTACTCTACTCCCGCCTGCCAGTCAACGTAATGTACCGCAGGGCATGAGGCAATTAGACGAATGGCTCGCCGCTAGGTCAAAGGGACTATATCACTCGCGCCCTGCTAGATAGAACAAGCCTGACCCCGATTAGCGCCATTTCACACATTTCCCACTCCTCTCCACAACCCCCTCGAATATTTCTCTCTCTCTCACACTATAGAAAAAACTACAACGCCTACCCGTTCGTACCCCCTCCGGTATCGGGTACCTCCCTACCCACATCCCCTCACTCGCTCGCACAGACACGCACTGTTTATCCTACTCCCTCTCCCACCAACCACTCCTAACGGGGGTAGATAACAACATCATTCGCTTTATACTATACCACTATAATTTTTCAAAGTTTCTTCGAAATCGAATGACAACTGGCAAATCCTAATAGTTGTGATGTACAGTTGCTCACCATTCTATCTTATTGATATGATTATACAAAGTTTTTAATATACCTTGTGATGAAGTTTTCGAGAAAACTCAGAAAGATGTGAAAACAACATTCCGGGGTTTCACCGAAGCCGTACCTAAACTCTGAATTCGAGGAAAGGATGGCTCGTAAACAGATAATAAGAACACTCTTACCGTCCAGCCAAGAAAATAAGTCTAGACTAAGGAAACTCAATAGACCATGTGTAGATATTTATATTTTTGAATTCACCTCGAAGCGCCAGAGGACCCTTAATTTAAACAATGTTGTAATACTCCTTAATTTGTGTAAGCGGGGTTAAGATTGTAACTATGTAGCAAACTGACAGCTCGTAAGCATCGAGCAGACGACGCGGACAGCCAGCACCAAAGAAGCAGGACCGCCATAATTCACCGGCCAAGTGGAGAGTTGCCACAATAAGCAGCCATTTTCCATCGTCGGCACCATAGTACAGCACCATTACCAGACGACCATACTTCACCGAGCAAGTGGGGAGGTGCCACAACCAGCAGCTATTTTCCATTGTCGACACCATAGCGCAACACCATTGCCAGACGGTCATGCTTCGCCGACCAAGTGGGGGGTGCCACAACTAACAACCATGTTTCGCTGTCGACAGCATATCTCAGCACCACGACCAGCGGCGAGTAGCGGTACTGAGGCGATATCCAAGAAAGGACGAACCAGCCCCGCAGCACCACACTATTAAGCTTCACTATCAGTGTCGAAGGCAGTACGTAACAGAGTCGATCAGCCCTGTACCACGGCATGGCTGGACGATCCCGCGCTGCTAGGATCCAGTAACCGTCCTTGTTCGAGACAGCGCGTGAGGACCAATGGGCACCAAGCAGCAAAAGTACGAGCGCACCCATTGGCCGAGATCGTCAGGCAAGCCTTCTTCACTTCAAACGACCAATCGACAGCCTCGATACGTGCTTTAGCTTCCACTCTCGACTCCACGCGGTGTGACTTCTGAGACCGCGTGTCCGTGAAAAAGGCTTATAAATAGTACCAAACAAGACTCCTTCGACACCCGGAAGTTAGGCATGCCCGACTCACAGCCCGACGACAGACAGTTGAGGCGGGTGTTCCTCAAGGGAACCGTTGGTGTGAGCACGCGGCATTACACGTCGGACGACGTGGTGAAAACGCGGGCGTCTCGGGCGGCCATTTTTAAAGTAGCCGGTCTCTCTGGCGACCGGTCGACCATTTCTAGATCCGTGTAAATGTATTAAGGTGATTTTCTTTATCGTGGATGAATTTAATGAATTAATGTAATGCTTCAAATTTATAAATAATATCTCTGATTTCCACTAGACAGTGAGTGAGCTAGTTAATCTATCAGTTGCGAAAGGACCGGAACCAGCGATGTTTGGATAGGCAAACCTATCAGGCGCATGAAAAAAAAATAACGAGCTTCGTGGGTTGTTCGTGAGTCAAAAGGGTGTGACTCACGAACTCGGTTTACTCCGGTGATGTGTGTCGCAGCTGAAAGGTAAGTTGCAGCCATTTCATATAGCTAGGTTTTTCAATCCTGGGCCATCCCCGTCCAGGACGTGGTTAGCCGTTGAGCACACGAGGAACTTGGAGCACCTGGTTATAACCTAAATGCAATGTGGAATCAAGTATGGGTACGTCCATATGAAGAATCAGGTTTGAGTTGCTCTTTATGTGGAATCATGTGCATTTTTATCAATTTTTGACATCCGATGAAAAAATTCACATAAGTAGGCCGTTATGCAATATGTAGTAAATAGTATGAAATTCTCTGTAGTTCCTACTATTGCATGGAGTTTCATAATATTTTATTACGGGATGCAGAACGGCCTGCTTGTACATGTTATTTCAAATGTCACGTACTACGTCGTGACCATAGATGTATAATCAATTGTGAACCATTTAAATTCAAGGAACTTGACAAATAAAACTATGTATCATAGAAACGGCTCCATCTAAAGGTAATAGGAAACGGCTATAAATTGTATTGATTTAGGGAAAGAGAGAGAGAGGCAACAGAAAGAAGAAGACCAAGGGAAAAACGCTTGCACTCAACCCCCTTTTCATCGCTACCAGAAGGAAGGATGGAACTCATGTATGGTGGTATCTGCAGGATATTGATTAGTGGAATTAGTCAAATCATTGGACACACACATACACACTCTCATTGGCTAAGAAGAAGAATCAACCCTTGGATCAACGAACTCTGTGGTCACTAAATTTAACGAGATTTGGGGTCAATGAACTCTCAGTTCAATGAACTCTCTGGTCAATGAACTCTCTGGTCAATAAAACCCTTGGGTCAATAAACTTTTGGAGAAATAAACTAATCACACGTGGAGGAGGGTGGAAGTAACTGCAAACACTCTGAATATTATCGATTACACGTGGACCTTCCTTCTGAAAGGCCCGTCAACCTTCAGACTCAATATCAAGTTCAAGTCCAAACAGTCCCAGTCTGAGTTCCAGTCTCATGTCAACTTCGACCAGTTTCAATCTCCATCCAGTTCTTCAGTCTTTGATCTGGAAGTCCCAGCCTTGTCTGCGAAATCAAATTCCAGGGGTCCTTGTTCAAATACCAGAAAGTTCCACGAGTTTCCAAGTCCTAAGTTCAGCTGGATTCATTTTTATTCCTGAAGGGCAGAATAAATTCCAGCTCTTATTCAACTGCATTTCCAGTTCTGACGGAGTTCAATTAGTTCTGTAGTGAAGTGTCTCACTGTCAATTTGGATTACCTATAAGTATTATTCCACAAATTTCTAGAGCCGTTTCTCCCTCACCTCTTGTAAGTCATTCCCCATTTTGCTAAATTGATCTTCAATAAATGTCTATCATTTATTACTATTTTTGGAACCCTCACGCATTCATTTCTCCCTGAACCTGTTCTCTTAGACCAGAACATTTCCGTTCTGTAGATGAATCAGGATCTACCCTGACCACTGTGTGTTTGTAATCCTAATTACCATCCTAGGACGTAACACAAAAAATCAAACTTCATCAAAATGGACTTGATTCCATATTGACTATGTGCGTAACCCACACAAATAAATGACCTAATATTGTGTTCCGTATACGTATATTATTATGATGTAACAGAAAGTTAAAAAACATTCCACTTGGTGGCGCTGATATATTTCTTGTTCACTAGTGTCACTTACACATGGAATACAAAGCCACTCAAACATGATCCTTTATGATTCCACATTTCATAGAGCAGTCGCATATATCTACATATGTCTGTCATGTCCACATGCTATAAACACTTAATATTTATCACTATGATATTGAAGTCTATGAAATACTAATATTTGTACATACCTCTCAAATTTAAGTTTTTATTTCAATAAAAGAGATTTTCGACGTGTGTACTTTGAAGGTACGCAGGCTAAGGTAGATAAAAAAAAATTTGAGATATATTTAAGTGGGGTTGTTGGTCGGGATGTGCTCAAAAGTTTCTATTAACCCCTAAAAAGGATTGATTTGTCAAACAATGCTCATTCCATGCAGAACCACAGCTAAAATTTAAAATAGATTCATACTTTAAGGAAATGAATTTCCATATATAAATCACCCCATTAGTCCACATTTCAATTAGGGCAATGGTCATAATCTCATTAGAAAAATCGGACAAGTAAGTTCTAGCCAGGCCCTTTTAGGGCCTCAATCTTATATCTTAGCCAAGCTTCAATTGGTTCCCGATCAAGATAAAAGGACCGAAATGTTCTAGTCAGAAACTGGACGGGCCTCAGCCAGCATATCCCAGATGAACTTTCTGAAGATGGCGCTGCATTAAATATTTGTATTTATTTAAGAAAAGTTCCTAGGACCAAATTGCCCTATAAGGAACAGGTGATACGTATTACAATTAAAGTGCGACGACGATCAATTTGACGATTGAAATCAAAAATAGGTGTTGAACAAGAGTGAAGAAATAAACTATAATACACATAATTATGTGCAGGTTTTAAACAGAAGGATACTATATATATATATATATATATATATATACGCAAATATACATACTTAAAAGTGAAAACGCATTCATACACACACTCATATATATCTTCAATTAAGAATATAAGTGTTACCAATATGTGATTTCGAGGGTCAAACTGTGAAGGTGCATTTCTAATGTTTATAGGTAGTTTGTTCCAAAGGCGTAGTTTGGAATGTGTTGGTTGATCTTTATCAATAAAATGGAACAGGTTAAAAAGTTAGAGAGGAGCTTTATTACTGAATAGGTGATAAAGCAAATTAAAACATAAAAAATTGTCTTCTTTTTGCAACGTTAAGAAGTCCTGCTCTTTCTCTATACTGAGTAATATGTTTACTTTTGGGGATGTTATAGATGAACCGAATTCAAGCATTAAGCGTACGCTTAAGCTTGGCATCCAGCTCGTCAGTAATATCCTCATATACCACACAGCCGTAGTCAAAGAAAGGAAGGATCAGGCTTTTAACTAGGAGGATATGCGTTGAGGAAGGAAGTGACTCTTTATTCCTGTTAAGCTGTTGTAGGACTCTAAAGGTTTTCCTTGAAATATCCGCAACTTGTCCATTCAAAGTAAGACAGCGATTAAGAATACAAACTAAATCTTTAACAGATTCCATAAGGGGGATGACACGTCTATCGATTAAGAGAGGAGGTAGGGTTGCAATAGTTTCAAGAGATGGAGAGGAATAAGGTCGTATGATTATAGCCATAGTTTTAGCAGGGTTAAAAGTGAGGCCACTTGTCTAAGCCCACTGCAACACTGGATCAATATCCACCTGTACCTTTTGAAGTAAGCTCTTAAGATTGGCAATAGGCCCGGAAAGGTAAAGCTTAAAGTCGTCAGCATGGTTGTGATAGTTGCAATGACGAAGTTAGCTACCAAGATCAGAGGTATAAATGTTAAATAAAGTGGGTGCAAGCTTGGATCCCTCAGGGACGTCACTCTTAACCTCCCCACAATCAGAACGCTCGCAATTGCTAATTTATACTCTTTCAGAACGATTACTAAGATAAGACAAACCATTTAACAATCATATTCGAGAGGTGAAGCGATTTGAGCCTAGCTATAGTAGATCATGGTTAACTGTGTCAAACGCCTTAGAAAAGTCAAGAAGGACTACAGCCGTTATTTCCCTTCTATCAATTGCAAGTTTAGGGTCAGAAGTTACTTTAAGTGAAGCTGTAAGTGTACTATGCCTGGTACGGAACCAAGATTAGATTGGGTCCATTAAATTGTTTGTTTCAATGTGTGCAGTAAGTTGCTGATGGACAATCCGTTCGAAAGGTTTAAACAAAGCAGGTAGGATGGATATAGGACGGAAGTCTTTGGGAGACGTAGGGTTATATATTTTAGGAACAGGGCGAATAATCGCCTCTTTCCAGGGATCAGGAAATATTCCCACCTGCAGAGATGCATTGTAGATGTGCAAGAGAATAGGGCCAATGACTGGTAAAGGAAGGCGAATCATTTTAATTGAAACACCATCAGATCAATCTATCTATCAATCTATCTATCAATCTATGTACTAGAATGATCAGTGTGGTGGACGGTATCATGGGGAACTATAGATAATCCGGCAGAGAACACTGCTGATTTTAAATCGTGAGTTACATTGTTGGTAGCATTAAGATTTGTGTTTAGGTCACCGGTGAGTACAATGTTATTATAATTGGGCATAAGGTCAAAAATGTCAGTCTCAAGTTCCCTGTCATAGGAGGCGTTACGAAGTTTGTAAATTACACCCACGAACACACTTTACTGAGGCGACGATACCTTGATGAAAAGGTACTCAGCAGTAGGGTAATTGTCAAGAGGACCCACTCCCACCTGTATACCCCTTAAGCTGTCATGAATATAGAGACAGACCACACCCCCTCTTCTCTCATCCTCTCTTTGCGGAAAAGTGTGTAATGATCAAGTGCTACGAGGCTCGAAGGAATGTTAGACGTGAGCCAGATCTCAGACATGGCTATTATATGATAGGAACAAGACATAAAGTGACGTTTGAATTCAAGGTAATGGGCAGGCAAAGACTGAGCGGTAACATGGCAAATACTTAAGGTTTGCATTATGAGAGTGATAGATAAAGTTCAAGTATAGTTAAATATAGAAGTTCTGAAATTCGTAAATAAGTTGAAAATACCTTTCCTTGAAGCTAAACGAACAGAGAGTCCTAACCAACAAAATCCAATTAACTTGATTATACTTGAAAATAGGGAATAAGACACATAATGAATTAAAAGATAGAAAAGCAAGAAGCATCATAAAGCTCGTGATGTATAAAAAAAAGTATAAGAAAGGTCAATTTGTAGAAGCAGATAAGGCTGAATTAGCGCAGTAAAAAATACAAAATTGTTTATACTTAACTTCAGAAGGTACAGTATCCAGAATGGCCGGCATGCAGCAATATATAAAATATGACAAATATTTACCTATGTAGAAGTAGCATAAACGATAGAATAGGGATAATGATCGACTAGAAAAAATTATCAAACACACAATGGACTTAGAGAGCAGTTGCTATTGTAGTCCTTCAACAGATTGGATGTCCGACAGGTGTATTCTTGGTGAACTATCCTCCTTACGGCAGAAAATTTTTCTGCTAGCAATCCACAAGTATTTGATTTTTTCTCTCTGCGAAGACCGAGAGCAATGGCATGAATCTTTATATTCAGTGGTGTTAATGCCTCACGAAGGTACATAAAACGCTTTTAGTTGCCAGATCATCCCATATTCAAAGTAGAGAAGTCTCTCTTGACCTTAAGCCGTAGATCTTGTCTGCCAAATTTGGCTACAATGATCGGGGGGGAGTGACTCAATGAAGGTGCTTTTATAATTCGATACAGCTTGACAACGTCATCCTTACGAATAATTACATCTAGAGCCCTGGCGACAGATTCCATGAAGGCCATTAGGTCTTCGTCAGGCTTCATGGGGAGACCATAAACTTCCAGCATCGTTTGCAGAGCCGCTTGCTCCTTGACATTGAGCGCGTGCACAAGAGTCACCACTTTGGCTTTCACATCTTTAGTTTTTTTCTTGATAAGTTCGATTTCATCATTTTGCACTTTGGAGCCTGATTACAACGAGTCGATATGCCTAGAGTTGTTTAAAAGTTCATTCTTAATTTCCGAAAAGGTGGAATTAAGTTGGTCATTAAATTGCAGTTGACGTGTTTTAAATTTGCTGGATCTTGCCAAAATCTCACGTGACTGCGCAGGCGCTTCGCTTCGGCCGTCGGAGATCACTTTGCGCACGAGTTCGGTGAGGCCAGAGAGTATAGTACCAGAATTTTCCATGGCAGCGACAAAGGAGGATGTGGGAGGTACAAGACCTGTACCATCAACATCCTGCAGAGTAGTGGTCCCATGGTTCGCACTTGAATTGCCAGACACTGCCGCAGAGGTGGCACTAGTCGACAGCGGAGAACATACCTTACAGACATGGTCCATTTTACCCTTTTTAAGTTGTTCAAACGATTTTTTTGAGATTCCGAAATTAGCACTGGCCAAATAAACTAGATTGACACACTTGACGCAAGTGAGAACTTCTGTGCCCCCTCTGGATATAACTATTTTACACTCCGAACACGCACCCATAGTTCTGCAGGAGAGATGAGCGTTACAGTTACGTATAAACAAACGTGGAAAAACAAGAAACAATTAAGTGAGTTGAAACAAAGTCACAATGCTTTATAGAACAAGTCGCCGGCACTTTCACGAAATACAAATTTTTAAGTAATTAAACACTTTAAAACTTGTATAGAAACAAAAAATTGAGGAGCGGGAAATTTACACATCCGTTTCCGATCGCCATGACAGGTAGACATTCACTAGTCGAAGTGTCAAATTGAATTTGTTCGTTGTGTTAAACCTGTGGTATAAAATATTCGAAGCAGTAACAAATAAAATAAGACGGATATACATGCGGATACAAATAGAAGTTTTTTCTTCAAGCAAAGTTTGTCTATTATAAAAATGTCTTTGTTAGAGAAATAAAAAATATTATTCTAAGACATAACCTCAAAGGGGTATTTCTATTTAACCGGACCAAAAAATCAATTTTTTTTTTTTTTTTTGATAGCATATAGTATGTGGAATTTGTACGCAACGGGATTTGTTTGGTTCGGAATTTTTAACGAAGCTGCAACAGGGTCAACTGCGCAGAGCGGAGAGTACGCAGCCGCACGCTGTGGAGGACAGGCAGGTCATAAATGTGTATAACAGAGTCGTTGTTCGTCTCAAAAGGTTTTCCTTCCTTATTTCAAATATACTTCATTCTCGCGCGCTCACTTATCCAATATGGCTGGCTGTAGTTGAGTTGCTTCCTATTGGTTAACTTTTTTTTAGTTGCGTTTTTCTCCAAACACGATTTTTTTAAATGGCTGACATGATTCTGTCTAAACCACTAGACCGACTAAGCTCAAATTTGGAGGATATATTTAGCAGATGTTTGGCTATAGCCCGAACTAAAATAAATGAAAAATAGTGATTTTTGAATTTTTAGCAAGTCAAAAACAACCCGCAAAAAAGTCAAAATTCGCAAACAAAATTTCAAATGGGCGCCATTTGGTCAATTTTCAATATTTTTTATTTGTTTTAGTTCCGGCTATAGCCGCACTCGTATATTTTGTCAGCCAAGTGAGGGTGTCGTTTCCGGGACACATTTTTTGAAATACTACAGCGCCCCCTATTATTTCATTTTCAATTGGTAACCATGTATTTTTTCGTTTTAGATCTGCTTAAAAATATAAAAGAACTTCCATCAAAAAATATTAAAAATTGTATTTTTTATGAATATTTGAAAAACGCCTGAAAAAAGCTCGGTCAAATAGAAATACCCCCTTTAATGTAGCAACAATTAATCCATCTGTTATTTCAAAATAAAAGTGAATGATTTTAGTGTATTGAGATGAAATATAAGAGAATATAGTTCATTAAATCAAGAAAATTTAACCTGATAAACAAATTTCCTATTTATAATTTATATCATCTGCAAATGTATACGATTTCAAAAATATATATATTGATACGACTGTCTACACATAATTCAAAAGTCTTTTAATTTTCAGTGCCTCGAATTCAGTTCAATTTAAAGCCTGAGTTTGTGTTACTTCTTTCTGAATAATTTTTGAAGCTGAAACTTTAAAAATCAAAACATTGTACATTGCAAATCTTTCATATTAAATTATTCTAGGCATTTTACGTATGGGCAATTCTTAGTAACTTTCAAATTTTATGTCCTGCTTATTTTCAAATTTCCCCTGAAATTTTCCATCAATCAACGTTTTTCAAGGATTATAATTTTAAGCAATACAATTTATTCCCTTTAAATTTTCATTTTTCAACCAAAAAAATCGCCGTGTAAGTCCTTCATACTCAAATGTCTCCATCATTTCAAGACGCCATTATTTCAAGCCCCCCGTATAAGGTTATTTCAAATTACGCAGTTCCGTCAACTCCCACCACGGTCCCTGTACGCTCTGCTCCGCGTATGTGACTGACCAATAAAAAAAGAGGCCCGAAGAGCGAGAAACCTTGATTTGAGTATTATTTCACGACGTCAATGGAATACGTCTCACGACGTTTTCAAGAAAATATTATAAACGTAAAAGTCATAAATGTACAAATAGAAATATTTCTAAAGTGTATAATCTATTTTCTTAGTCATGTTTCATTCTTTTGTCGATTCACGACCTTTCAGTTTCACGAAATAAAATAAAATATCCTAAATGTCAGGTGAGTGGTACTCTAACCTCAAATTTCGGACAGTTGCTTCGTGCAATTGAAAGGTCTCTAACCGATAAAAGGACGAAGAAGCAGAAATGCGCAAATGCATTCTACACTGGAAAAAAATACTATGCAGACCTTTATAACTTACCTTCACGTTTCGGAGATTTTCTCCAAAAAGTCGTATGCAGTTGCAGTATGTACTAACCGCCCTGAAGGCTGGCATTTCCACCTATCGACGTCATGCCACAAAACTCACTATTCCGCGAATTGAAAAATTGTCGTACGTCAACAAAATCACTTGACAGACACTTAAAAAACGCTGATTGCATGCATGCAGACTAACGGACCGCGAGTTTTTCAACTGCACAATAAGCCGAGACCGCCTGAACCGTTTTCACTTGGAATGCATTATATTGTGTAATATACGCGACTACTCGCGCACTCGGCCCTTCCGAGGCGAGAGTCGCAACCCTCTCTCGCCCTTTGAGCTGAAAAATTGCGTGGGCCAGCAGTTCTAGGAATGTCGGGTCTATTTATGTGTATTATTATAGATAGTACATATTTATTGATTTCAAATCGACCGCGGTTTTCGGCACATGTGCAGTTGAAAAAGTTTGCTTAGAGCAAGCACAGCGATACAAGGCCGGGCAGCCAATGAACGTCGCTTGATGAAAAGAACCTGCCCATTCGCGGTAAAGGTGGGGGCCCCTCAAGTCTTGAAAATAACGAATCCCTACGTTTCAAGGACGCAGAAATGTTGGAGACTTTACTGTATTTCAAACATAAGAAATGAAGTAAAATCCACTTTCTGTGGTTTCTTTTAATTTGTACAAAAGTTGACAAGTATTTCCCTTTATAATAATTTATTATATGCACAGTATTTTCAGTATTATTCTTGCTGTGAAGAAAATAATAAAATATAGTATGAAATTCATATTTTCACAATTATAAACTATGACCGCTGCAGTGTAATAATTGATATCTCTTCTTTGCATTACAACAAATCATACCTACTTCGAGTATTTAAATGCATATTTTATTTATGAAAAATCTTTTTATATTTATAAATTCTTAATCATTTTAAAAGTTTATTTATACGAAATTAAGATGCGGGACAATCTGAAGATGTGAACACAGTCGTATTATGAACTACTAATTGTTTAAATAGTAGTGAGAGATCCGTGAAACGAATTTATCGTGAAGGGTGACTGAAGAGCTGACAAATTCTGTCCAAAAATGTGGTCGACAAAGAATCAAGTGTGACGAGTTCTTGCAAGGCGTAATACAAAGTTTTATTCTTGATATTTATGCACAAAAACAATTCCCCACAGTTGAATGCGTGTATGATAAATTAATGGAAAATGTTAACGTTATTAAAACGATGGTTGAAAAGCATGAAATCCTTTTACAGAAGGCTTAGTAAGAAGCCTATTTGGATGGAAAGTACCAAAAGAGCGTCACAACGTGTGAAATATCTGCGAAAAAGCGACTTCTACAGGATATCTGGGTACAGCATTTACGACACAAATGAAACATGATGTGAAAAGATCATACTCGGCAGTTCAGTTGGTTTGAACAGCTTCAAGAGAAAGATTTCTCAAATTTAAATTATTATAGAGATCGAGTTCAAGAATCTAAAAGGAAATCTTGGCGCCTTATTACACCATCTGGAGCTAGACAAAGATTATTCATCCTGCATATTGGAGGTAAAGACTGTTTTTTGCCCCAAGGTTTAGATTGCTCAGGGATTACAGCACAAAAGGAGCTCAAAAAAGGGAAAATAGGGTGATTTTCTTACGAAAAAGGGGAAAATAGGGGAAATATTAAAAATTTATTTTTGATACGTTTCACATCGTTCTCATAAATATTTCTTTCCAAGATTCGTTTTTCCTTCCTTACTGCAATTAATACTTTCAATGTAAAATTAAAACTACACTCTTCAGTAGAGCGAAGTAAAAATGCTCAAATTAATCGAATCGTTTGAGCTGAGGGATAATAATTTGTAGTCCGACATCGAAAACAAGTAAAGAACAAAATTTTGAATTCAGTTAATATCTTCTGTTCTCATTTGTAAATTTACAATATTTAAAATTTTGAAAATTGAAAAAAAATTGCCTGATTAACATTTTTTTGAAAATGTACAAAAACATGTTTTTTTTTTATTGATTCGAACCTGAAATTTCTTCAGCTTGAACCAAAGAAACATGTTATTATTTTTTATTCATGGAAAACATTTTTTTTCGTGGTATATACAACGTCTCAAAATCGCAAAAAAAAATGAAATCCCAAAAATCCTAAATCGCGACCAGTTTTTTCCGAAAAAGAAAAATGATAAAATTTTTCTTTGGATCAAGCTGAATAAATTTCAGGTTCAACATACTCAGCTTTTCTTAAAATGTGTGCCAATGTGTCAATAAAAAAAAACATGTTTTTGCACATTTTCAAAAAAATTATTACTGGTCAACAAGTTTATTTTTGAATTTCATAATATTTTATTATTGTTCACAAGTAAAAGCTGTGAATATAACAAATTTGTCATAATTTTTGAACCAATAGGAAATATTTTGAATTTGAAATCGTAAAATTTTACGGATTAAAATTTTTTTTTTTTTTACTTTTGCCGAATGCCAACCCACAAGTTTTTTCCCCCCTCAGCTCCAATGATTTGATTTGTTTTAGCATTTTCATTCCGCCCCAGTCTTCACTGATCTTAAACTCAAATTAAAAATTGCTCAAGTTACAACATTTAACATTGCAGTTGATGAATTTGGAATATTCCATTTTTTAATTAGGTAGGTATATTCAACTTCTAACATGTACTTACTTAAAAAGTACTACATATTTTTTTATTTTATTGATACCTTATTTATTCAGGAATAATTTATTTAAGTGCTACAATTGCTTTAATTATTATTCAATAATGGGTAAACTTACTAATTTCAAAGAATTTTCCGCGTAATTCAAATATCGTATTTTTAAAGAGAAAAGGGAAAAAGGGGAAGTTTTTGGTGTATAGGAGAAAAAGGGGAATTTCAAAAAAAAAGAGGAAACTAAGAAAAAAAGGGGAAGACTGTGCACCCTGTTTTAAATTTGGAATAAGAAAATCCTTCGTAATTTGACCCGGAGCACAGTGGTCTGGAATGGGAATTCACTGTTCATAATCGCCCACATGTCATATTTCTTAACCAATTTAAACGTTTTTTTTTAATGCTCAGCATTAAATATTTAAGAGAACTGTCGTTTGCGATTTCTTCATTTTTTTACAGAGCCACAATATATAAATAAATAAAGTGATAAAATTGGCCATTTCAGCTTTGTGAATATTTATCTCAAGAAAAAATACAGAAAGATAGTAGAAAAAATTGTTTGCTTCGCGGTAGTTGCTAAGATAACTCACAGGAGTCATAATTTGTAATGAAAAATTAGCATAAGTTAACATTTACTTTTTTTATAAACTTTTTAAAAAGAAATTCTCAATAAATGAGTTTTTCTCATAGCTAAAGGGATTATTCTGACCAAAAGTGTTTCACGATGATCCTCAAAGGCGTTTATATGATTAGAGCTTTATCAAACGTAAGTAATGCAGATTGTTAATAACAATTTCGTTACCTACAAAAGAGACGTTTTTTCACTGAAATTATACGATAATAAACTAACAGTGATTCAAAAACTAGACGAGTCACTAAATAACAATCTGCGTAATTGTTAATAACAATTTCTATGAAAAAATGTCAGAATCTGCCGTTTGGTCGTAGAAAAAAGCTTTTTTGTATTCAATCATTTTTGTGGTAAGCTTAATTTTAATATAGAATCAACCTGATCAAGAAATCGAAGAACTAATAGAACGATTCGAATCCAAGATTGATTCGAGTGCTGCACCATAATTTATTTATTCAAAGTTTTTTATAATATTTTATTATGAACATCAATTGTTACTGCACTTTGATGGTCTTATTTCTATATGAAAGTGAAAAACATATAGTTTATGTGTACAAAATTATTTATAACAAACAGATATATCAATTGCTAATCAATTTCGTTGGTTCAATATCATAATTAAGCTTATCAAAAAAATTATTAAAGAAGAAATAACATTTTTCTATAATTAAACGGCAGATTGTGACATTTTTTTATAGAATGTTTTATTAACAATTAAGCAAATTGTTATTTAGTGTCTCATATCCAGTTTTTGAACCACTGTTGGTTCAATATCGTATAATTTCAGTGAAAAAACATCTCTTTTCTGTGTAAAGATGATAAATTTTATTTGTTGTTTCAAAAAATATTTGTAACAAATACATAAATTATGTTTTAATTAATTTCGTTGGTTAATCATCGTAAGGAAGGTCATTCCAACAAAAACTTAAGAAAAAAGAATTTTTTCTACGAGGAAACGGCCGGTTAGGACACTTGTTTAACGAAATTGTTATGAACAATCTATATTATTCATGTTTAATAAAGCTCATTTATTGACGATTTGTTTATAAAAATAGTAAATGTTAACTTATGCTAGTTTTTCGTTATAAATTATGACTCTTATGAACAATTCTAGCAATTTGCGTGAAACAAACTATTTTCTCTAAAAGAAAAAAACACTAGTAAGAATTTGTTTATGCAAATTTTTGTATAATAAGTTAAATATTATTATAATTATTTCTATTATATGAGTGCAGATGTAATAATTGCAGCTAATAGCGAATTTCTTTCTGTATTTTTTCTTCAGATAAAAATTCACAAAGCTGAGATGGCCAATGTTGTCACTACATTAAACTATAAACGTAAAGATCTAAAATCGAAAAGAGAGAAGAAAAACACAAAGTACCAGTTTAAAAACACATAAGACTTAGGCGAAAAACAATAATAAAATGTAGAAAATCATGAAATCCTTACCTCTAAGGTGGTTAAGGCGAACATACTGACATAGTGATTATTCGTCGATGATAAGAAATGAAGACAGGGTCTCCAGGAATTGATCTGAGCAGCAAATTCATGAAGGCTCTGTTCGATCGTTCGTTTTCGTTCGTTACTTGTTTGAGGAGAAAAGAATTCAGTCATTAAATGCTCCAGTCTCTGAAGTGCGATCACATCGTCGTCCTAAAGAAAATTGTATTTATAATTACGAAAATTAGGACTTGTGCATATCAAAAACTGTCAAATCGCCAAAACGTCAAAGGCTCCATACGACAGTAAAACAAGTTCACAAACTTGTTTTGAGGTTATTTTAAAAGTTTTCGTTTCAGAAATTATTGGAACTGGTACTTACCATGTTAATTATCTATGTTGATTAGTCTACAGTTATAAGTGACGTTAAAATCTAGACTTAAATATAATAAATAAATTGAAAGAGGTTAGTTTCCAGCTTGTCAGACATCGGTCAGACATGTCTTTAACTCGAAACACGAATCGATATGTATCGATACCTCGCATTCTATAAATTCAAAAATATATCAAATACTAAACAAGGCTTGTAATTAACAATTATCGTTCATAATAATATTTCCTGCATATCTGCTCATTTTATAACATCTAACTTTGCACGCTCTTTTATCTAAGTAAATAGATTTTTTTAAATTATTAACTATACTATTACTGACAAAATACATCAATTTTCATCTAGGAAAGTTAAATTTTGAAGCCAAACAATTGAATTTTCAACCAACAATGATAGTTTCAACCAAAAATATAATAATTACATTTTTAGTTAAAAACTTGATTTTTAACAAAAGAAAAACGAATTTTCAACAAAATAGTTAAAATTTTTAACCGAAAAGATAATAAATTTTCTACCAAAAAAGACGAATCTTCATCAAAATCCACGAATTTTCAAGTAAAAAAGAGAAATTTTTTCCCACCATAAAGTTGAATCTTCAACTTGAAAATAAAAATTCAAAACCAAAAATGGAATATTTGAATTTTCAGTTAATAAACACAATTTTAAACAAAATAGTTACATTTTCAACCAAATAGTTTAATTTTCTACTACAGAAGATAAATTGATCAAGAATGGAAAAATTACATTGTCAGTGAAAAAAAATAATGTTTGATAGAACAATTTTTTGTTACAAAATAGCTCAAGTTTCAGCAAAAGAGATGAATTTTCAAAAAAAAAAAAAAAAATGTATTTTCAGCAAAAGAGATTAATTTTCAACTGAAATGATGAATCTTCAACCAAAAAATGTATATTTAAAAAAGTAGTTCAACTTTCATCCATAAAAGATGAATTCTCAAAGAAAAATATAATAGTTGAACAAATTGGTTACAATTTAAACTGAAAAGATTAATTTTCAACCAAGAATAATAATTTTTTACAAAAAAAAAACGAATTTTCAACAAAAAATATAAATTTTTAACCAAAAATTTAATAGTTAAATTTTCAATGAATAAAATGAATTTTTGAAAGAAAATATGAATTATCATTGATAAATATAATAGTTGATATTTCAGCCAAGAAAGACTTTAATTATAAATAAAAAACAGTTGAATTCAATAAAAGAGTTGAATTTTCAACTAAGAAAGACTCTTCAGTCAAGTGAGAAAAAAATCAACCAAATTAATGAAATTTCAAGCCAAAAAGACGAATTTTCTACAAAACAGTCATATTTTTAACCCGAAAATATGAATTTTGAACCATAAACTTCATTTTTAAAGAAATATTTTAATTTTCTACCCAAAAGAATGATTTTTTAACAAAACTGTTGAATTTTCTACAAAATAGAATGAGTTTTTATCAATCTATCAGAATTACAATGAAAACAATTAAATTTATAACCAAAAAAAGAGGAATAATTTATAAACTTCTAAATTCACTCAATTCATTGAATATTTTTGTAGTTTTTTTCTAATTCACTCTGAATTCTTTTAATCTCACCTTAATTGTTAGAAATTTTATGAAATTCTTTTGAATTTCTTTGAATTTTGATCAATTTATTCCAAATTTAATGCATTTTAAAATGATTTTTTTTTTTTCAATTTACTTGATTTAAAAAAAATTATTCACCTTTGTTTTTTATAAATACTACCGAATTATTCTCAGTTCCCTTAAATTGCTCTAAATTCACTCGAGTTTCATTCCACAAATCAATGCTTTTTTATAAACTATTTAAATAATTAAAAAAATTATATTCAAATAAAATAAAGAAACTAAATGTAAATAAATTAATAAATATTTTCGAGGAAAAATAGAAATAAATTTATTAAAATTTTTATAGATAAATCCATGATTAATTGATCTATAAAAAAATATTCTTTTTTTTTTAAATTAAAAAAAATATTCACTCGCATTTTACTTACTTCTATCGAAACTTTTTTATTTTAAAAATTTGGTTCATTTATATTTATTATATATATATATATATATTCTGTTTAATTCTTTCCAATTCTGATGAATTTCATCAAATTCTCTTGAATTCTTCTAAATTCACAGCAATTTTACTGAAATCAGTAAAATATTATGTTTTTTTTAATTTGTCTCAATTCACTTGAATTCTTTCAAATTCACTCAATTCTGATCAAATTCTTATAAGTTCCGTTGAATTATTCTAACTGCACTCTAATTTTACAGAATTCAGTGAATAATTTTAGATTGTTTTTTCAATCTACTTGAATTTTTAAAAACAACTGACCTTGAATTTTTATGAATTTCATCGAATTCTTCTTAGTTTTCCTTAAATGTCTCTAAATTCACTCGAATTTTACAATTCGTTGTTTTTTTAGTTCACTTAAATTTTGAATTTGTAAAATTAGTTTCAAATAATTTGAATTGTTCTGAATTCTTAATAATTTAACCTAAATTCTTCAATAGAATTTTGAATTCTTTGGAATTCTCTTGATTCTTTTAAAACTCTTGATGAATTCTTTATAATTCACTTAAATATTTTCAAATTCACTCATATAAATGGATTGAAAAAATTTAGTACTATTAATTCGCCTTGAAGTCCTTTAAAGTCATCTTGAATTCTTCGGCATTTTATCAAATTCTTTTTAATTCTCTTAAATTCTACTAAATTCACTCTAATTTTTCTGTAATCTGTTGAATATTTTCTAATAATTTTTTATCTTCAATTTACTTGAATTTTTAAAAATAATTCATTTTAAATTTTGATGCATTTTATCGAATTTTTCTCATTTCCCTTGAATTCCTCTAAATTTACTCGAGATAAATGTGGCCGCAAAAATTTGAATAGTGAAAATGAAAAAATTGTTGCAAAAGCAATAGAATTGATTGTCATGAAAAAGGACTTCTGAACCATATTTCGAAAGTAACTAACAAATAAACGATTTTCATAGTTACTGTTACTGAAAAAAATGTAAATAGAAACCAATCCGTTACTTATTTACAAAAGTAACTTCGTTGTCACTATTGTTACCAAAAAAGTAACTAGTTACTTCCCATCACTGATTACATTGCCTTAATTTATCATTCGAAGAAAACTAAAATTAGTAATATTTTCTTTTATTACTTTCTCGCAAATACATCATTGTACAAAAAAAAATACATTTTTGATTTCTAAAATAATTGTGTATTTAGATTAAGTCTGATATTATAATGTTCTTTTTAGTTTTGCCAAAGTCTCAAGGCTTTATCCTTTCCTCCAGAAGCGACTCGATCACCACTCGGTGCCCAATCGACAGCATAAACTTCATCCCCGTGCCCTGGCAAATCGTGAAGCAGTTTCCTCGTCTTGATATTCCAAACTGTAAAAAATGAATGTTTTAATAATCAATGTTTAGATACATATTCAATTATTTAATAAATAGTTTTAAATGAATACAAACTTCATAGTCCAAAATTCTCTAAAAACAGGGGAAACAGGATGATTTTTCATGAAAATAGGGCATGCATTTTCAACAAAATAATTGAATTTTCAACCAAAAAATATTAATTTCCAACGAAAGAGAAAACAGTTGACATTTAAACCCGAAAAGTTGAATGTTCAGCAATAATAAAATATTAATTTTAGACATTTCAACTCTCAACCAAGTACATAAATTTTTAACAAAATAGTAGAGTTTGAACTAAAAACAGTCCATTTTCAACGAAAAATGGAATAGTTTAATTTTATATGTTTAAAATCGCTCGCTCAATGAAGAATATTTTCTCTTTAAAAAATTCCATAATTAATAATTAAATCGTGATACTCATAAGTATAATTAGATATTTGTTTCCAAGATTTGTCATTCCATCCGTACTTTAATGGTTTACATTTAAAAAATATTTAATTTGTGTAGATTGAGTGATAAATTATTTTAGCTTTAAAGTTTTCTTTATTCAATCTTAAATAATTTAGTTTGAAATCGGCCAAATCAACATTTATAAATTTTTTATTGGTAAGATTTAAAAATAAAATTTGAGATAGCTCAACACTCCTATACAGATTTGAAATTTATGTTGCTCAATTTTTAACGTTTGACTTTAAATTATTGAAGTTAGAACATTTAACTTTGTACATTTCAATTATAAAGTGTTCACCTTCTAATGCTTCTTTTTCAAATTACAATATATTTTTAACTGTTCCAATTTTACATTGGATAACAACATCTGTCTCCGGTTTTCACATTTTCAATATGCGTTAAAATGTTTCAGCTTCATGTTTTAATTATAAGAATTACATAATATAATAAATAATTTTGCAAATGTAAAAAACTAAAACTTTTACCACACGCGGTGGCATATTCTAGTTGTAAATAGAATAATTCTGTGAATGCAAAACGTACAATTTTTCTTATAGTACTTACGTTCATTGATTACTTTCAGAGAATTCTCCGCGTAATTCAAATATTGTTTTTTCGAATATATATCTTATATTTAAAGAGAAAAGGTGAAAAGGGGAAGTTTTTCGAGAGGAATAGGGGAAAGACTGTGATCCCTGTGATTACCTTTCAAAGTGGAATCAGCACTTCCGCTAACTAAAAGTCGAGAGTCTGCACTCCAGGCAATAGAGTGCACCCTTTGTACGTGTCCTCTTAAAACGGCAATGAATTTTCCAGTATTTCCATCCCAGAGTTTAATGGATTTATCAAAAGAGGCGGATGCAATCAATCTTCCGTCTGGTGAAAATTTAACATCGTTGATCAGCTGATGATGCCCAGACATTCTTTCTGTAAAGAGTTACCACAATTTGCAATGAGTAAATTTTTTTTTTTCAATTTCTAGAGATTCAATTAATATGCTTAATTAAGAAAGCTTTAAAAAATTATAATACAGGATATTCTTAAATATATTATCACCATTGATTAAATAATACTAAAAACTTAATTAACCATTTCTTGAATTTGTCAAGATCAAAAGATCTAAAGTCCATGAATTTCAATAATAATTCAAACAAATTTTTATTTTATCATCTTTTACTTAAAATTCAGTACATATCTAGATAAAATTAATGTGGGCACTATATTAAATTCAATTTAAACTACTTCAAATGTCTACCTTTTAATGAAAAAATCTGCATTTTCAACAAGATAGATGAATTTTTAACCAAATAGTTGAATTTTCAACCAAAAAGATTAATTTTCTACAAAAATACGATTTTTTAACCAAATAATTGAATTTTGAACTAAAAAAGACAAATTTTCAACCTTACAGTTGTATTTTTAACTAAAAAAGATTAATTTTCAACCAAAAATTGAATAGTTAAATTTTCAGTAAAAAAATTAATTTTCAACCAGACTGATGAATTTTCAATTATAATAGTTAATCTTCAACTGGAATAGTTGAATTTTAAACTAAAAATATGAATTTTTAACTAAAATGGTGGAACATTTAACTGGAATAGTTATATTTTCAGTTAAAAAAAAATTAATTTTCAAAAAAAAAAAAAAAAAAAAAATTTTCAACATAATAGTTCAAGTTTCACCTGGAACAGTTACATTTTCAGTAACAAATTTCATTTTCAGCAAAAAAGGTGAATTTTCAATTGAAATGATGAATTTTGAACAAAAAAATTGCTTTTTAACACAAGAGTTTTACTATCAACCAAGTAATTGAATTTTCATTCCAAAGAGGTGAAATCTGTATAAAAAAATGTATTAGTCAATATTCCAACAAAAAAATGCTTGATTTAAAAACAGTCGAATTCAACTAAATAAGAACAAATTTTCAATAAAATACATGAATTTTCAACTAAAAAAGATCAATTTACAACCAAAAATAGAATAAGAAAATTTTTAGTGAGAAAAATTAATTTAAAAAAAAAAATGAGTTTTCACAAAATAATAAAATAGAGAAATATAAAGCTACTTTTACAAATGAAAAATCATTGCTATTCAATTTTATATTGTTATTGAAACATAAATAAGCACGCTCTCGAAAAAATTACCTCACTTTAAAAAAAATGCCCTGTCATTTTCAGGTTTTCCCACGTATATAAAAATTGCTTGAAAATTTCAAGTTACTTTTTCAAAAAAATTAGCTACTGTTACTTTTTTAAAGATTTTCTTTAATTCGAGCAAAAATTCTACAAGACCATCTCAGCGATTTAGCTTCTGATTTTTGTCCTAATAGTAGGAGACCCAAAACCCCCAAAAATGAACTATTAGATTTTTCGAATCAAAACTATACGTGAATTTTTGTTTTTGCAACTTGGGATTTCATCAATTTTGCCTTTTTTTAAACCTGCATAAAACAGGCAACTCATCACCGATTTCGAAGTTTGAAAGCTGAATTCATTCGCTTCAGTCTTAAAAAGTAACTAAAAAAGTAACAATTTTTATATTTATATTTACTGAAAAAAATGTAACCAGTTAACAATTCGTTACTCATTTATGAAAATAACTTCGTTACAAAAAAAACTGGTTACAGTAACTAGTTAAAAGAAACTAATAAAAATCTTTGAAACATACCAAATGGTTTTTTACTGGTCTCGGGTTTCCAGAGGATTAGGGTAAAGTCGTCTGATCCCGAAACTAGTTTTTCTTCGCCAACAGCCTCGTAACGCCTCTTGGCACGTTCTTTGGGGCTTTCAAGTTCGTTTTTCTTATTTGTAATTTCAAAAGCTGCTGTCCTGAGTGCGTAATCGACGTTTAAGGCTAAGGTATTTACCCAATGTGCGTGACCTTCGAGAGTTCTGCAGAGCTTTCCCTAAATTTGTAAAAGACAGTTCAAATAGTGTTGAAAGTTAAAAACAGTATTGGATATTAACTTGAAATTCTAAGCGAGATTTTAAACGACATAAACTATACAGATATTAGAGATATATTTTCAGGGTAGTCAATCACACTTCCAAAAAAATTCCAGTCTATTTCCCGGTTAAAAATTTAATTTGTCCCGGTTGACTTTTAAACTTTCATGATGACTATTCAATAATAATTGCCTTATTATATAAATTTTGAAACGAATTAAGCATCTTAGAACTCGAAGGTAAAATATTTGTATGAAAATTATTGCAAAAGTGAATTCAGACTTCCCAGCCCAAAATACTCTCAAAACAGAAGAAATAGGGCGATTTTTATAGAAAATCGGGGAATAATAAGAAATAAATTCTTTTAAAAAATACATTTTCAACAGAAAAGTTGATTTTTTAATCAAATAGTCAACTTTCTACCTGCGAAGATAAATCTTCAACCAAATGATCGAATTTTCAAACAAAAAAGATTAAATTCCAAATAAAACTAGTTGCGTTTTTTATCAAACAATTGAATTTTCGACCAAAAAAGATGGTTTTTAAGAAAATAGTTGAATTTTCAAGTAATTAATTCATTTTTTAACCAAATAGAAGAATTTTTTACCTAAAGATACGAATTTTCAACCAAAAAAGATGAATTTTTAACTGAATAGTTGAATTTACAAACTAAGAAGATGAATTTTCAACCAAATGATCGAATTTTCAAACAAAAAGTCGAATTTTCAAACAAAAAGTTTAATTTTCACGCCAAAAAGAGCAACACTTTTGAAGACAGTTGAATTTTTAACTAAGAAAGATGAATTTCCAACCAAAATGGATTATTTTTCTACCGAAAGATGAATTTTCAATCCAAAATAAGGAATTTTTTTATCTAAAATATATAAATGTTCAACAAACCAGTTAAATTTTCGAATAAAAAAGATGACATTTTAACAAATAATTTAATTTTAAACAAAATAATAAAATTATCCACAAAATAGTTTAATGTTCAAACTACAAAGATGAATATTCAAACAAATGATCCAATTTTCAAACAAAAAATAGCATTTTCAATCAAAAGTTACATTTTCAAGCCTGCAAGATGGATCTTTTTTTTTGGAATCAGTTGAATTATCCTCCAAGAAAGATGGATTTTCAACCAAAAGGAATTAATTTTCTTACAAAAGATGAATTTTCAATCCAAAAGGATGAATTTTCTACCCAAAAAGATGAAAAACTAACAAAAAAATTTAATTTTTGGCCAAATAGTACAATTTCTAACGAAAAGAAATTAATTCTGGACAAGAAATATTATATTAGACTTTTCAATTAACAATAATTAACTTTCTACCATAACATATTTATTTCTAAGCAAAAAATAATTTTTAATTAAATAGCTGAATGTTCAAACTATGAAGATGAATTTTCAAGCAAAAATGAAGAATATTTTTCAAGACAGTTGAATTTCCAACCAAGAAAGATAAATTGTTTATCAAAAGATAAAGTTTCTATCTAAAAAACGAATCTTTAACCAAATGATCGATTTCAATTAAAAAGAATTCACTATCATTTGAAAAAGAAGACTTTTCTACAAAAGGATGCATTTTAAATCCAAAAGGACCAATTTTCTATTCAAAAAGTTGAATGCTCAATAAAACAGTCGAATTTTCGACCAAAAGAGATGAATTTTAAACTAAAAATATAATAGTAGACATTGCAATTCAATTGAATTAATTTAAAATCAAAAATAATTGGTTTTTCTTATTGGGTACTATTAATTCAGTTATTCTTATTTAAGCGAAAAAACAAGCAAAAGTAGTAAAAGCGCACTTTTTGTGAAGAGAGTGGAAAAAAGAATTTTTTGAAAAACAGGAAAAGAGGGAAAGAGGCAAAGAGTGTGAAGTCTGATAGATTAAATTGAACTGCAAGTTCCCTATGTAATTACTATGTTGAATATCTAAAAAGGAAGTTTTCGTTCTCAAATATAAAAGGGACTTTAGTATTTGAACGATCCATCAACAGAAGCTTTAAATTCTGAAATAAATAGTAAAAAAGGAAAATCCATTTTTGAACACAACATTAACTTTAAAATCTTTAATATAAGATGATGCCCTAAACTATATAGACATCAGAGATATATTTTCAGGGTGGCCACTCAAACTTAAAAAAATACAGGCTATTTCGCGACTTCCCGGTTGAAAATTCCAGTTTTCCCAGTTGACTTTTAGATTTTTATAATAAATATTTACCTTTAGTATTCGAACGATCCATCAAGACAAGCTTTAAATTCTTGAATGAGTAGTAATAAAGGCAAATTTATTTTTGAACGAAACATTAACTTTAAAAATATTTAATATAAGATATTTTTAACGTATTGCTATATCTCGGTTTTTTCCAGTTACTCAAAATTCCGGGCTAATTCGCGGTTTTCCTGGTCAGTAGCCACCCTGATTTTATTTAAATCAGCTTACATCTTCAGCCTTCCAAACTTTGATAGTTCTATCTTGGGACGAGGAATAGATAAGGCCTCTACCACCCCATTTGACACAAGTAACACTCATAGTGTGTCCATTCAATTGCCGAACGGTTTGTCCCAGAACGGTGTCCCATATCCTCAAAGTCGTGTCTTTAGAGGAGCTAACAAGAAACCGACAAGTTTCATTGCTGTGGAAGGGCTCCCAACTTAAGCAATTGACCCACTTTTTATGGGCAACCATTGGTTTACCTAAAAGAAGTAGAATACAATTTTACTGTTCAATTTTTAAAATAATTTTATTGCTTCGTTCTAACTCTAATTCAGGCCTCGGACTCACTTTAGAGTTCGAAAATAGTGTGAATAGTGTCACAAAATTTAAAAAATAGTGTCAAGATAGTGTCATAACATTTTTCAAGTATTAAAAATGAACTTCAATGTTTATTTAAAATTTTATTATTTAATGTTATATGCATATGAACTATCAAAATTCCTATTTATATAACGAAGGATTAACAGTTTTTCCCGGTTTTCTCATTTTTCCACATAAATTTCAACTGAATTTATAGAACCCAATAGGAAAATTAAAATATATGTTTTCTTAACAGTTCATTTTCTTTAGATGAAAAAACTATTTTATTATTTGGATCAAAATTTAATTATTTTGTTGAAAATTCATACTCCTTGATTGAAACTTCAACTGTTTTGTTGAAAATTCGAATTTTTGGCTTGAAAATTCAACAATTTAAATTACGCTTTTTACTGATAAATTTTTTTAAATTGAAAATTCAACTATTTTGTTGAACATTCATCTTTCCGATTGAAAAATTCATCTTATTTTGTACGAATTTCACCTTTTTCGGTAAGGAATGCAACTGTCTGGTTAAAAATTATTCTGTTTCGATTGAAAACTCAACAATTTGGTAGAAAATTTACCTATTTGTTTGAAAATTGATGTATTTTGTTGAAAATTTGTCTTTTTTGCTAGAAATTTATTTTGTTGTTAAAAATCAAGTATTTTGTTAAAAATTCGTCTTTTATAGTTTAATATAACTTATTTTTAATTTTTAAAAATAAAAATTGATTTATTTTATTTAAAATTCATCTTTTTGTCTTGAAAATTACACTATTTGACTGAAATTTATTTTTGTTGACTTTTTTTATTTATTAAAAATTCAACTATATGTTTGAAAATTCGTCTTTTTGGTTCGAAGATTCACCTCTTTCTGTAAAATTTTTACCTTTTTTGATTCAAAATGCAACTGGTTAAATAAAATTTGTTTCAGTTGAAAATTCAAGTTTTTTGTATAAAATTCGTATTTTCGGATCCAAAATTCAACAATTTAGTAGAAAAATGACCCATTTGGTTGAAAATTGAATTATTTTGTTAAAATTTCAACCATTTTGTTAAAAAGTAATACTTTTGGATGAAAATTCGTCTTGTTGGCTTGGAAATTCAACAATTGAATTGAAATTTTTTTATGGACTGATAATTTTTTTTATTGAAAATTTACCTACGTGTTGTACATTTATCTTTTCGCTTTAAAAATGCATCTTATTCTATATAAATTTCACCTTTGTGGGTTAAAAATGCAACTGTGTACTTAAAAATTATTCTTTGGATCAAAATTCACATTTTAGGACCAAACATTCAAACATTTTGTATAAAATTAATTTTCTTTTGTTAAAAATCAAGTATTTTGTTGAAAATTCGTTTTACATTTTTTTTAAATAATATTTTCTCGTCGAAATATCAGCTATTAAATTTATCGTTGAAAATCCATCATTTTAGGTTTGAAAATTCAACTCCTTGGTTGAACGTTGAACTATTCTCTTAAAAGTTCTTTTTTTTTTGTTGAAGATTCATAATTTTAGATGAAAATTCGTTTTCTTATTTTTTTTTTTGTTAAAACGTAATTTTTTTAACTGAAAATTTAACTATTTCGTAAAAAATTTGACTGATTGATTTTAAATGAACTTTTTTGTTGAAAATTCAACTATTTAGATTAAAAAATTAGGAACAAAACAAAATATAAACTAAAAATTAATCAAATCAAATTCTTAATAACATCACATCCATTGTTCAAAGTATTTAATTGAAAATGTATGTAATTTGTTAAAAAATCATCTTTTTTTGGTAGAAAATTAATCATATTGATTGAAAATTCAACTCTTTGGTTAAAAATGTATGTATTTGTCGAGAATTCATCTTTTTAAGTACAAAATTAAACTTTTTGGTTGAAATTTCACCTTTTTGGTTAAAAATTCAACTATTTTGTTGAACATTCAACTGTTTTGTTCAAAAGCTCATGTTTTTGGCTTGAAAATTAAAAATTGTTGATGACATTTTTTTTTCTTATTGACTGAAAAATCTTTCTTGGTCTTCTTGATTTAAAAATTAGTGTCTTGAGTGTCATTTTTTCAAAATAGTAGAAAAATAGTGTAATCGCTTTAAAAAAGTGTCACTAGCGTGGTGAGTACGAGGCCTGCTAATTAAATTAGCGATAAGCGCAGAAATAACACTACTACCAACCAATTTGTGCTCCATCTTCAGCATTCCAGACTAGAATTTTTCCATTTTCGCTAGCTGAAGCTACCTTCTTTCCACACGGAGACCAGGCTACGCACAAAACATTATCTCCATGTCCTTGGCATGTTTTAAATGGGGTTTGAGTGTGAATGTCCCAGAGTCTCAGAGTTTTGTCTCCTGAACCACTTGCTAGAATTTGACCATTAGGGCAAAATTGTACCGCTAAAACTGCTTCCGTGTGTCCTGAATAAAATTAGAAAAATAAATATATAATATACGAAGTACAGAATGTAAAAAATCTAAGAAAACGGCAAAAACACATTGAAATAAATACATAATTTTTATAAAAAGTATTATTGATTGTTTTATTCAAAAATTTATATTTGTATACTCAGGGTGGCCGAAAAACTTCATTTTCAAACTTTCCTGACTTTTCTCTGACTAATATTTAATTTTCCCTGACCATTAATATTCAAAGACCAGCATTTTATTATTATAAGATTTTTAATATAGAATCTTTTATAAACCAAATAAAACAATTTTAAATTAAAATTTTAAAATGTCAAAAGATGACTTTCCTGACATAAAAGATCAATTTTCAGTTCAAAAGGACGAATTTTCGACAAAACAGTTGAATTTTCGACCAAAAAATTACTTTTTAACAAAATGTCAAATTTGATAGTTGTTGAATTTTTAACCAAATTGTTGAATTTCCAACCTACAAAGATGAATTTTCAACCCAATGGTCGAATTTTTAAACAAAAAATATTAATCTTCAACAAAAAACATTTACATTTTCAAGAAAATAATTGAATGTTTTACAAGACAGTTGAATTTTCAACAAAAAAAGATTAATTTTCAATCCACAAGGACAAACTCTCTGTCCAAATAGACAAATGTTCAAAATAAAAGTTGGACTTCCAACCAAAAACGATGTCTTTGTAACAAAATACTAGAATTTTCATCACTATAATTAAATTTTCAACAAAATGGTTCAAAATTTAACCTAATATTTGAATTTTCTACCTAAAAAGACGAGTTTTTTTAGAAGGCAATTGAAGTTTCGAACTGCAATGTTGAATTTTTAGCAAAAATATTAATTCTCAACGAAAAATGTAATAGTTGATATTGTGAAAAAAACGAATTTTCAACAAAATAGTTCAATTTTTAATAAATTAATTAAATCTTCAACTAAATAGATGAATTTTTAACCAAATACTTGAATTTTTAACCTAAAAAGATGAATTCTCAACAAAGAATGTAATAGTTTATATTTCAACAAAAAAGATAAAATTCCTATAGAAAGAGATGCACTTTAAAACAAAAAAGATGATTTTTTAACCAAGAAGGTTAATTTTCTACCAAAAAAGACGAATTTTCAACAAAATACGTGGATTTTCTAACAAATATTCGAATTTTCAAGTAAAAAGATCAATGTTCAACTAAAAATGGAAAAGTCAAGTTTTCAGTAAAAGATTAATGTTTAACAAAAAAAATTAATTTTCAATAAAATAGTAAAATTTTAAATCAGGGATGAATTTTTAACTAAAATGATGAGTTTTTCAACCACAAAGGCAAAGTTTCAACAAATAAAGATTTTTCAGTCAAGGAAGAAAAGAAATTTCATTTAACTCGTTAAATTTACAAGCTACATTACGAATTTTCTGCAAAACTTGAATTCTTAACATGAAAGTATGGATTTTCATAAAAAAGGTAATTTTGAAACATACACGAAAAATTGGCGAGGAAATTTTTAAACCAAGAAGGTTTCTACCAAAAAAGACGAATTTTTAAATAAAAAATATCACTTTTCAACCAAAAATGGAAAAGTTACATTATCAGTTAAGAAAATTAATTTCCAAACAAAAAAAAGGACTACTCAACAAAATAGTTAAATTTTCAACCAGAGATGAATTTTTGAATAAAAAGATGAATTTTCCAACCAAAAATATAAATATCCAACAAATACAGATTTTTCAGTGAAGGAAGAAAAAAAAATCATCAAAATTGTTAAATTTTCAAGCCTAAAGACGAATCTTCTGTAAAAAAGTTGAATTTGAACCCGTGAATATGAATTTTGAACCAAAAAAGAGGAATTTTCCAGGGAAATTTTAAACTAAGAAGATTAGTTTTCTTCCAAAAAAGACGAATTTTGAATTAAAAAAAAGAAAAGTTACATTATCAGTTAAAAAAATTAATTTTAATAAAGAAAAACAACGTATTTTTAACAAAACAGTTCAATTTTCAACCAATGAAATAAATCTTAATAAAAAAATGTAACAAAGTTAATTTTCTATCAAATTAGTTGAATTTTCAACCTGAAAAGACGAGTTTTCAACCAACTAATAAAATGATTAACTAAAAATATAATCGTCAGGTGTAAGCAACTGCAAAGAAAATTGAAAAAGAAATACAGGGCAAATAAATTACTTACAAAATTTAAAAACTTGATTTTCAAAATTCCATAATTTTTCCTGAGTAATTTTTCATTTTCCGTGGCCATTAATAAACGAATACGAGAACCCTAATCTTGAAACATTTTTAACATAGAATATTTTCTAAACAGGATAAAACAATTTCAAATTTAAAGTTTCGAAATTTGTTATCCTTGCCAGTTATTTAAAGTGGCTCTTATACAAATTCCCTGAAATTTGCAAGAGTTTTTTGAAAATCACTGAATTTTCCTGACAAACAAAATTCCGTGACTTTACCTCAGCCCCGTGGCACTCTGAAATTAAAGTGACGGAAATGTTCAGTGTGGCCGAGGGTGGCGCTGGCTGTACTTTTAGGCCGAAAATTATTCAAATGCATGGGGAAAGTGTCAAAAATCTGAAATGTTGTGCTTTTTATATTATTAAAACGGACTTTTAAAATTTTTTATGCTTCATAATTAAGTTTTAAGGCTTTTAGACTGAAATTTTATCAAGTTTTTTTTTGTGATGAACGAGAATAGTGGTAAAATTTAAATGATGTTTTATTTGGTAAATTAATTTGAAGAGAATATACAAAAATGATTCTCTGAAATTTCGAAAAATAATGTAGGAAATTTTAAAGCAAAATTTTTCAATTCTGCACGTTTACAACATTTTACAAAAAAT
>JAABKJ010001347.1:0-30915 GCA_011634705.1 Andricus grossulariae | reverse complement strand
ATATATATATATATATATATATATATCGATTGTCCTTGGCACACGTTCGCCTGCTGACGAAATACACGTGACGTCACGGACATTCAAATGCTTCCAGATATTCCACGTCATTTTCTGGGAAAATAGTCGGGAATTCGACTTAGGGAAATACCTGTCTAAATTCAGTTTTGAAAGTGAGTTTTAAATCCTGTGAATGAACATGGTATTTACTAAGATTTTTTCTGTCCTTTCTCATTAACAGCATGGCTCATGAGATTAACGTTTTTCTTTTATTAATTCTCGAGTGCTGTAAATTTTAGTCATGGGTAAAAATGATTAAACTCAGTACTCCAAAAGGAGAATAATGTCTTTATTTTTTTGTTCTTTGAGCTTCTTATGGGCAAGTACCCAACTGAATAAGCAAGTTCAATTCATAAGCGAATTGTATCTCTTTAGGAGATTTTTGTGTGTTATTCTTTCAATAAATTCAAGTAGGGAAAAGATGATTCTGCTGAGCAGAATCACCCATTGTGTCACGGGTAAAAATGATGACAATTAGTGATTACTAATATCTCATTAGAGATTGTGTTTAAAATCCAGTATCACTATACTGAATGATCGCCGTGACTCAATATTCCCTGCGTGTCAAGAAAATGCTGAGACACTTGCGGGAAAAATGCAGAAGTCGGTCGTCCTTGTGTCGCTCCGTGTCCTCAGTGTACACAAGACTTTTGCCGGATCATCGTATTAAATTCGTCGCAGACTGGCGACCCATCTCATGGTCGTGAGACGTGGTTACAGCTGAAATTTTACCGCGATTTCGCTAAGAGCGGGTGCAATTTTGAAGATTAGCACCTGCTCCCGGCGAAATCCTGCGGTTGTCCTTATGACAAACTTTTAACTATATATACAGATATACATACATACATACATACATATATACACACATATATAATTGAAAAATAAGGTTAAACAATAATCGCAGGGTCCCACTGGGAGCAACTGCCATCTAAAAATGACACCGGTTCCCTGTAGGACCGCGGTAAATCACATACATGGCCACGTATCACAACCATGAGAAAATATATGTACTAAGTGCGGTTCAAAACAATCGAACGCGCAGAGCACTCGACAATGGGTCGGGCAACAATGCCGACTATCCTAGAGTTGGGGGAGTGAATCAAGACAGAGTCAATTTGATGGACCCGCAGAATCTCATTATTATTCAATGGACGGATCGACTCAGGCACGACCTGCTGGAGTGCTATGATACCAGTATGACCTCTGAAGGAAAAGGTTTCACGGCGGAATCCGACCTCTAAACTTTCAATTGTAGTGTGTATGATGCAGCGAGAGATTTGGCAGATGCAAACCGTCAAGCAAAATCAACGGTTGATTAGAAGACTAAAAGACGAATACATGAGCTTAGCACAAAGATAGACTGGGCAAGGCAGTCAGTATCTCGTATTCAGTGTGACATTCCAGTTACAGTCGTCCACCCGTCCAAACCAGAGGAGGTCGATGCTTTTTGGAGAGAAGTCTATAAAGTCTAGCATCCTCTGAAAGAAAACTCGAAGAATATAAATAGCTTCAAGAAGCTGTGCAGTGCCCTCATACGAACCTTACGAGGAAAGCCCACCTATCACTACCGAGGAGTAAAAGAGAGTATTAGGAGGCATCAAGAACTATTCCGCTCCGGGACCAGATAGTATCAAGACCTTCTAGTGGAAGAAGTTTCCTTTAACCCGCCAGCATCTGGCCGACATTTTCACCTCATATCTAAAGTCGGAAGAGCCTATTTCGGAGTGGTTGGTTGAAGGGCGCACAGTGCCTCTGCCGAAGACGGGTAACTTAGCTGACTCTAAGAATTACAGGCTTAAACTTAAACTATTACTGGTGGAACAGAGAGTTCCAAAATACTCCTATGAAATTTAACTGCTAATAAAATTTCTCATATTTCTATGAAGTCGGCTAAAAGACATGGGGTCATTGACCGAGATCTAAAATGCATGCATCTTTTCATAAGGGCTCATGTAGAGCGAAAACAGGTAATATACGATTATATTCGGTGACCATGATACGACTGTTTTCGTGACAACTACTTTAAATTCCACTTTGTATTCACAATGCCATGTGATTATCATTTTAGTATTTTAATCCTACATTAATTTAATTTGCTCTTTAGAACTGAAGGATTAACCTACGCAGGTAAGAAACTAAGGTCCAAAGAATTAACATGATTGCTATTCGACCCACCTGAGTGGAGGCGTACTCAGACTACAGGTGCTAGCGCTTACTTTGCATACGAGGGACAAGGATAATTGTCAAGGAAAGAGGGAGAATAACTCAATATTTCTGTTCGTGCCGATTTACACTTTTGAAAACAGGACCTTTTCTTCAGTTCTAAAATTTTAAAGAGAGATATTCTTTTCTCTCGGCTATTTCCACTTAACTGCTTTCTTAACTGGGTCGAGGAGTACAACTCCCTTCCTCTTATAAGAAGCTAAACCAAATAAATGGTTGTAAATTAAATTATACGGCTTCTTGGACCCGGACACAATATATAATCCTGCTCAGCTCTTCTGTCGTTATGATATAATTTCATTTCTATGCAGAATGTCCTCGGTTTAGGGCTAGTGCCAACATTCTCAAATTTATTCGATTCAAAAACCATTGATTTGCTCTTTGGCATTGAAATAACATTCAAAATGTATTCAGAGATCTCATAAGAAGCTGCAGCTTCACGTGCTACTACACAAGTTTTCGCTCAAAAGAATGATCCTTTTCCAGAAAGGATTGGAAGATATAATCTTCGTCCTCTCTCGAAGTGCGATTTCCCTCTGAAAGAAAAGTGTAGAACTAGTTGAGGGAGATGCGATCTTACGCTACTCCTACGGTATTCTTCCCCAAAACTTGCGTGTCGCCTCGCAAACCCCAACTGCCCGTTTTGGGCCGCGTGCCTCTTTTCATGGACCACGCCCTTCCTCAGTCACCACTATACGCGAGATGCACTATAGTGGGAGGCTGCGGATTCTGCGCTTTTTCCTCGCTCCTAGATGATGCAACTTTTAGGTATATATATACAAGAATTTGTAGTAAAGAAATAAATTTAAGAGCGTACAAGGAAACTAGAAGATGAATCACAGTAGAAAATGACGTACAAGCAGCCGTGCATCACGCATCAAAATGCCCACGTGTTTTAAGCGTACTGAAGGAGCTGACAGGCATTTTAGAGTGAAGTCATGTGATTCAAGAGTTATTTTTTTAGTTTTGGCTTTTGACGCTTTAGATCGAACGTTTCACGTATATATCACAATTTATGTTGTCGATTTGTGACTCCAAAATAAGAAATTCGAGATAGCAAGTTTTTATGAGGATCTTGAATTTATTTAACATGATCATAAAACGATGAGTTATCCTTGGCCGATAATATCAATTATTCTTCGATTAGTATCTAAAGGACGGGAAGACACCTCTGTGACTGGTTACGGAAATAATTTTGGTCAAACCCATATCCTTGCATCTCTCTGATTCGTCTTCTGTGATTAGGAACAGAAATAAGTTCATTTTTCCCCCTAACATGGGGGCATGTTGCTTAGTCGAGGAGGTCAACTAGCAAGATGGCCGATATTGAGAAGCAAACAATAGCATTAAACATGTTGAAGAAAAGTTAATTTTTCAATATTTTTACCGGCACTCTAGGCTTCATCCTTAAAATGTGCTTTTGGAAAAAAAACTGTATAAACCAATTATCGGTTTCGGTAATTTTGTTGTACCGCTACCAAAATTTTTGTTCACAGGAAGTGTAAACATATTTTTCATTTGTTCGTTCAAATTATTCATGAGAAGTCACAAAAGAATCCGTTCCGAGTCGCGTGCTATTTTTTATCTTTTATATTTGATATGTACTTAAGAAAGAAAGCTTAGTTTAGCTAAGTTCATCAAATTCTTTATATTTGATAAAATAATAAAACTTATTGAGAAATAAGCCAAATTTTAATAACTAAAGTCCTTTTTGGGTCACTTCTGAATCTCTTTACTCTAGTGTACCTGCATATGTGTATTTCCACGTAAATACACGCAGTTTGCACAAAATATTGAAATTAATATGTCCATAAGCTTCATTGAATGAATAATATTTTATGAATGGAAGATCAAGGAGGGTTGTTTCTTCTTTTAAAATACTGACGATACTTTCCATTAGTATGTGAATAACTACTATTTTCTTGATTAAAAATTTATAACGATTGTGTGCACAGAATTAATACGGACTTTGTTTGAAACCCAGGCGGAAATATTATATATAGTTTAGGTATAGTGTGAAAGTATTATGCATAACATTTATTTGTTTTATTCACTTCTCATATTAAACAAATGAATATTATACATAATTCTTCACACTATATGTGAACTATATATGATATTTCCACCCGGAAAAATTCGAAACTTTATTACTAAATTTTTAATCGTCATAATTTATCTTTTATTTGAAATCAAGTTCGCTTGTTTTTCCAATACCGAAATTACATCCTGGCTATTTAGAAAATCACGATTCGTAAATTAAACTCTATATTGGTAATGTTGCTTTTTCTATTACGTTCAGCTTTCTTTTGAGCTTCTGCTTCACGTTTTGTTGCCAGCTTTTGCCTTTTTCACATTACAAACTCTTCATTTATATTATTCTTGTTTTACAATAATACAAATTAACATTCAATAATATAATTGACTTATTATCTGATAATACTTATAATAAATTACTTTGAAATTCGTCCGAAACGATGATCACATAAAATATTTTGTAAATAATATATAATTCTTTAGTGAAAAACAGTATAAATAGAATAAACAATAATTACAAGCGAAAACATATATTTGTTGTACTTTTAGTTACAAAAAGCACCAGTTACTTGCAGAAACACATAAATTATATATTTGATTATATAAACCCAAATTATATGGATATTTTTACTTTGATTTTTACGAAACGCACACGCTTTTTGAGGTTCATAATTTTTCTTGCGGGGACGTTTTTTGGTCATCGAAATACAATTTTCAGTAAATAACGACGATGAAGGTGATATTTTGTCGCCCACTTAACTGCCTTCATTATAATTTTATCCATAAAGTCTCTTGTCCGACTTAGTTTTCGTCACCAGTAAATGTATCTCATAGTTAATATGGTTCCTCTCAATCTTTTAATAATTTATAAATTTCAAAAATCATGTGAAATACCGCAGCCTAAACTTAAGAAAGTCGGTCTTATTAAAAGAGAAGTGAACTGATTCAATATGTCTTTGCATGAAATAGACATTGTAGTCCATTGCAGATTCAAAGCTATTCGAGAAACTGACCGATTCATATAGTCGCGAACCAATTCAGTTTTAAAAATCTCAATCTGCAAAAGACAGATACGCAATTCACGGAATCGCCTTTTCAATGGGTTATTTTTTCCTGGAAATTCATTCAAAACAGAAATAGCAGCTACCTGACGTGCTTTTATTCGGCATGCGGCCATGAAAAAAAATTCAAATATATGCAGAGCAGGACAAAATATTCCAAAATATATAAAAGTGGCTATAATCACGATTCGTTCGATTTTCACATCAGCGTTTCAAAATATCCTCTCATTTAAAAGGATGATGAATTAATATGAAGCCTTGCCAGAAAAAAACTTGTAGGACAGACACCTATGTAGGTACATATTGAACCCTCTTTTTGATTATTATCCTTTTCAAGTCAATATAAGTGATAACTGTTAATGTCAAACATTTAAAATATGTTGGTATCATTATTCAACAATTTATTATTTTAAATTCGTAGTTTGGGTCAGGTTGGTTTTTGGCAATCATCCTGCAGGATGTCTCCCTCTCAGTAATAGCTCGGAATATATATAGATAACTCATGACAAGCAATCACGAAGATTCTAGTACGTATGTTTATTTATTTCCTCTGAGAGTACAAGATTCTGTGGCCAGGGAAGGCCACTATTATAAAAATCAGTGAAATGAAAAAAAGATTATTAACAATTTATTATGAATGATGAAAAAATAAATAAAAGAAAACTAGACGAGTTCGGGCAGTATACTTTTCAAATAGAGAACAAGCTCTGATTTTCAAGCATATATTTGTTAGGCTGTATATCGAGCAAAGCATCCCAAGATTTATATTTGACAATAATGAATGAAGTTTGTTCTCGTTGATCAGATCAGTGTTACATAATTAAGGATTCTTGACGGGCAAGTAGATTAGATATTTGGCGAGGATGTGTAAAAAATCTTCATTTTCATTCAGCTTACATAACTGGCAATTCTGTTGTAGGTCGATTGTTTCAACTTTAGAGGTCAACTCAATGATGAACCTGGAGGAAGCCCTTATTTCGGCGAAAAAGCGCGCAAAAAGGAAAAGAGCTTTCAATAACCAGATGTGGCTGGGGTACGTAGCGCATCATTAAGTAGAATTGTGCTTTATATATAACTATAGTTACTGTTTCCCAATCTTAACAGATCCCAGATTCAGGAGATTGTGACTAATACTCGCTCCTTCTAGACGTCTAATAAGTTGACCTTTAGTCAAGTATTCAAAACAAGGAACAAACTACCATCGTATTTAGGGCCTAGAATTTTTTCGGCGATCCGACCTTTCTTGAATATGTTGTATTTAGTTTTGTTATTATAAACACAGAGAGTGTTTATATTACAATACTCCTGAAGGGCATTGAGTTTTCTTATTGCCTCCATTTTGGATTCTGCAGCAATAATTAAATCATCTGCGTAAATCAGCACTATAATGCCCATGTAACCCATGCCCATGATTGTGAGACCCAAAAGACCTTTTTGTCTAAAAAAATCTCGATATCCGAGTGTGAGAAAGCTCCGAGAGCTGCTTCCCTACTTTAACGCAGGTTGAGGCTCTCTTATACAGACTTTTTAGAATTCTAATTATTTTTTAACTGACTTTGATATTAAAAAATTTAGACCAGAAGGGAGAGTGATTAACTGATGGGAAAGCGCTTGAGAAATCCGTCACAATGGCATATATATATATATATATATGCCTATTCTTTTTTTTGTGAGTAAATTTGTGAAACAGAGGCCAAGGTGAACATATTGTCCGTACAGCCTCTACGTCGGCGAAGACATGCTTGGGCTTCCAAATGACGTGACATATGGACTCCCATTTTTCCAATAAAGCCTACAGAATTTGCGTGAAAATTTCAGGAAGTGAATTTGGAAGGGCCTGTAGTTATTAGGATTGGCTAGGTCTTCTTTTTGATGCATGATATGCGTTAAAGGTTTTGCAAATCGAGCGGTATATATTCATTCTCAAGTATTTTACTCAAATTGTTTCAAGATGAAGAAGCCAATTGTGCGGCAATTTTTTTGTAAAATTATATAAGATTTGATCTGACCTCGGAGCCTTATTTAAATTGATTTTGTTAATTGGAAAAAGGATTTCGTTACCTGTAATTCTGCTATCCAATAATGGATGCTGCTCATTCATAAACAATTACGGTCACAGACGTCTGAGAGGAAGTGTCAGATGGAAGAAGTTTTCCCAAACTTTTGTAGAGAGAATTATAGACTTTATTTTTGAACCTCTAGATCTGTTAACAGTATCCCAGAATGCTTTGCTATCGTTGACATTCTCAAGGCCCGTAAGAATATCGGATCCGAAAATCGCTTTTTTATAGGCTACCAGTTCTTGGTACAATTTTTTAGCTTTGATGTATACCAACTTAGCTTCATCAGAGAAATTTACCCTACTAGCTTCTTTTAACACATTAGAAAGCTATGCTTTTCTTTAGCGACATTCATAATCAAAACGAAGTTTATCCGGATTGAATTGCCTAGTGACATTTTTACTCACGAACCACATATCTGCTGTTTTGGCGTTGTCGACAATAGCCTCGGTAAGGTCTGAATGAGGATAATCTCTGTCTAATTTCTCAAAGTTAACCTCTAGTCTGAGAGACAAGTATAATTCGTTCGCATTGCACCAAACCAAGTCATTGGTACTTTCACCCCCAGAATTAACAAAAGTAAAGTGGGCTGGATTGTCACTCCGCGATCTATCGTTTGAAAGATAAAACTCATCCACCTTTATAAATTTTACCAATCCCAGCACCCTCCTGTTGTGCGCAACATCGTGACTCTCCCGGTATGTAGAAAAGCTTGTGTGCGAACACATATCAGGTAGTCATTGGCCCAATCCCCCTCACCCCTACAGTTGAAATCGCCATATATAATGACCCGAACGGTGTTGTATTTCTCTCACAGAGCGTATAAGGTTTCTTCGAAAAGTTGTAGCCTTACTTCTGTATCCACCAACGGGTTAAAATAGCAGATTTCTATAATCAAATTATTCTTATTTGTAGTATAATTTCGAACCAAGATCTAATACTTTAATTTATCTATAACCACACTATTATAATAAAGTTTGTTTACAAAAAGAGCTAGGCGCCATTAGCTCTGCCATTTTATTTTCCTCTTGAAGCGATAGAGAAGAAATTATTTTATTCATTGTACACGAACAAGTTTTCGAAAATTTAAGTGAGCCAGGTTTTGACAATCCCTATAATATGAAACTTTTTATAATTAATATACGAGTTTGAAAATCTTACATAACCATGACAGTTCCAGAAGAAGAAGTTTGGAGTATTTTTGACTCGTTCTAATGCGTTCCGCTCATTTAACCATTTATATTTTTCTTCTTTATCTCCTTGGTTGATGAAAGCCAACTGTAGGTACTGGGTATTTCCTTTTGTAAGATTTCTCGCCTGCTCTTTGATGATGACTAGTGGGAATTTCGAAGCTTTGCGCTTCACCTTTCCCTGTGCACCGCTTGCATTCCCGATTTTCCATCTTTCAACTAGTTTAGCCTCATTTGTAGATAAATTGGCATCCTGAATTACGGATTCCAACGCTGGCTGATTCGTGGACTCGAATTTTTCGCCATCCATATATATCGCATTATAGCTTAAGGAATGTTTTAGGTCAGAATTTCTAGTCTCTTATGGATGAGGAAGCAGTTGGGAGGGGACGGGTTTTGTCCCGGAGTTTCCCTTTAATCCGTCAAACAGATTCGACCTGGTCTAAGTGTAATTCAATATCAAGATGCTGCTTGTGAATGCCACATATTAACTGCACAAGATCTTTGTCGTCTTCTTTAAGAATACCGCAAATACTCAGGTTGTTGCTTCTTAACGCTCTATCCATTGCCTCGATTCTCCGGACTTGTTCCATAATAACCGACTTCAGTTTTTCTTGTTCGACATTGAGCTCTTAATTTTCCTGCGTAAAATGTTCAATTTTGTCCTAGAGAACATAAAGTGAGGACTCCAGATTCCACATTTTTTGCATTAAAAGTTTAAAGGGCTATGGTCAACAAAGAGAGGGCTTCTGGGCCCTGAGGCAATTGCAGTATCAGCAAAATGTAGAGGAAGCTACATAGTACACCTACACAACATGGAATCTCAGAAATGAGTAGTTTCTGACATATGTAAGGAAACATGTTTTTTTTTTCAATCAATTCTCGCGGAAACTACTAGACATATTTCGTTGCTTTTTATTGGATGAAAGATCGTTTCAAGGACTCTCAAAATTTGTACATGTCTTTGTCTGAAAGTCTTTCAATAGCAAAAAAAAAAAATATTTTGTTCCAAAAACCATGTTTTAAAACACGAGATCTTCGTTTAAGAAAATAATTATTTAATTTTCAGATTGTATGAATAAAACTACACAAGAAACTGTCAATGGCACTTTTGATATGGTTAATATATAATAATAAATAATGGAAAAATATATAGAATAAAGTAAGAAATATAAACCAATATCGATAAATATTCACAGTCAATTGTGACGAAGTAAGTTTTGAACCGCCAGTTCTAAAAATAAAAAAATTAAAAATAAGATTTTTTCTGAATAATCTAACTTCTCGTGCATCGATTCCCGAGCGCAGGTCAGTTTTCAAAGAAGTACTTTCGGCAAATTAGGCCGCAAGTTTTTTTTTTTTTTTTGTTTAACGTGTGTTGAATCATTGGTCATCAACGAGAGAAATAGGGAGGATCAGCTGCCAGTATCAATAGAGGTCAATCGTACAGGACGGCCCATTTATTCTGATGAGAGGATGATTTTTATTCTGAAGGAAGGACGTCAGGTTGGAAAGAATGAAGCGAGCCCAGTTTCAATTCTGGAAGCTTTTTGTACGACATAACTTCGCCACTCTTGTTCTGGCAGCCATCGTGAGAAAGTGATTTCCACAAGCCTGTGCGGAGAACTAAATTTTGTTTAATGGAGAGGAATTTCGTCCTCGGATTTGATACTTGTGAATTACAGATTAGTGATTGCATAATTTCGGCAAGTGTTTTGGTCTAAGATGTTCTCTTATGTCGTGAATCTAAATCATTAGAACTCATTACGCCAGAAAGCTTTGCCAGCTTCGAAAGTGCTCATCGTAGGTTTAATCATATCACAGTCTCATTCAAAAGTGTTTTTCAAGTATTTCTTTTAATTTATTTTGGTTACTGATTTAGTGTGTTACACTTTCTGGTAAAGTCCGCGTAATCTCACGCGTGAATTGTGTTAAGCCGGGAAGTTCTGGTTTCTAATATCTTACCGAATTCCCTCAAGTCGTGTAACGTCCAATTTCTTTGAATTAAATTCAAGATCACCTTTTTTTTTGCAATGGGTTTTGATTATTGAAGAGGCGAGATTAAGGGTAGAATACAGTGGAATGTTCGTAATCTCAGTTATCATCTTAAGTGTAATTTCAGTTGTTATTTTTTGAATAAATGTTTATAATAATTCTTTAGCCTTAAATTCCAATGGTATCGACAATTATTCAATCGATAACCCAACTCCCTGCGATATTCTTATTTCGGCGAGTCTCTCATGTTCATTAGACTGGTTTTCATTCTTATGCAATTATCCATTCTTTTTTTAATGAATGCTAGCTTTCGGACCTTCTTAGACTTTTTTGATAAAGCTAACCACACACTATACGGGTTTCTTTGTCTAAGTTAGTAGAAAGTAGCTTGACCGAAGCACACGCAAGATGATGATAATCCATCGAAGTCATAATCCTAGATATTCTGTACCTTCAATATACCACCCTAGATATAAAGGGGATAGAGGTTTGCTGAACTTGGAATTTCTTCATCGAAGAACGGTTCTGGTCACAGCCTGTTCAGTTCTGAATAGCACAGATTCTCTCATGCGACTCGTACATCAACATGAAGTCTTCATTGCTACGGCGTTTCTATAACGTGCCGCAGATATGGCCACAGAGATGCTTGGTCTCCCAATTGATTTCAGCGACACTATACATGGCCTAGCATCACTAACACATGTTTTTCAAGTCTGCTGAATTGAGATCGGGGACAAATGGATTTCTTTTTGCCTGTCCAGGCGGAGTTATAGACACCTTTATTTACCGCGAGTGCATAATCAATGTACCTGTGGGCGATACCAAATGCCCAGCGTGCAGGTAAGAACCAGAATCACTTGTACATGGTTCTTAGTGGAGGCTCAAAGTATGCATTCTACGGGTACATGGAGAGACACAATGCGGCTCCTAAAGTGTTATATTACCTCTTCGGCACATCTATGGTGCTGATCTGATGCCCGTAACACACACGCTCAGGAGGAACTGGAGTCCGTTGTGGAGAATGATCAGTGTAAGATCTACTGGAATTTCTCATTCTACACCGCTCAACGTATCAGTGCTACAAAGCCTGATATTGTCCCTCAAGATCTGAAGACGAAGATCATGTACGTGATTAAATTCTCGGCTCTTGCTTACCTTCTGGGATAAAAGGAACAGGATTCGATAAAGTACACGTTCCGATTGAGTCCGGATTGGCAGCTTTAAGGAGCAATGATCGTAGCTTCTGAAGCCTACAATTTCACATAGATATACTACATACAATATTCTTATAATATAGACTATAATTGTTCGCAATATTACTAACTTTAAGACACTTACAATTAGAACATTTAAAATTGAACAATTTTATACACAATAAATAGCAATATTATAATATCGAATTTCAATATCACGTCATCAGAAATAATGAACATTAAAGATTTATTATAATTAAAAAAAATTTCATCAAGTTTTAACTGAATATATTCATTAAAATATCAGTAAAACATTTGTATTGTATTGAATAAATGTGTTTTAAAATAATTTCTTTACATTCCTTCAAACCAAGAAAATCTCTTCGAATTGAAGAAACTCTTTCTCTACTGAGAGCAAATAAATATATTTCTTCAATTCAAAGAAATTTGCTTGGAATTAAAGAATATTTTTTTCCGAGTGTTGGAAGGGGTTTAAACTACATTATTTCTGTGACCAGTCACAGGGATGCATCCTCCCCAAGAGACGTTGGAAAGGGGTAGCGGTTTAAACAAAATTATTTCTATGATCCGTCACAAGGGTGCGTTCCCGCGTCCCGAAGATACGTTGAAAAGCGGTAGGAATTTGAACTACATTATTATTGTGACCAGACATAGGGATGCCTTTCCACCCTTCACGATACATTTGAAAGGGGTAGAGGTTGAAACTACATAATTTCTATGACCATTCACAGGGGTGCACCCCCTGCCCCCCAATAGACGTTGGAAAAGTGTAGGGGTTTGAGCTACATCATTTCTGTGACCAGTCAGAGGGGTACCTTCCCGCCCTTCACGATACATTGGAAAGGAGTGTGGGTCTGAAATACATCATTTCTGTAACCAGCCACAAGGGTGCGTTACCGCTACCTCCCCCAAAAGACACTGGTGAGGAGCAGGGATTTTAACTAAATTATTTCTGTGACCAGTCACCGGGCTGCCTTTTCGTCCTTCACGAGGCGTTGGAAATATAACGTCCCATCTGTGACGATATGCAAAGCATGTGCAAAGTGGAGAAAGCGAGCTTATTTGTCTCAATTAGTTTTTTTAATTGATGTGAAAAATGAACATATTCAGTACGAATAGCCCAACTGGAATCCCACAAATATTTACTTCGAGAATTCGGTGTGAATAGCCGATTCAACGATCTGAGTTATTCATCACAAAATTTCATCAAATAGACATTGCCTTATTCAGAAGGCTTTCTCGTTTTTGAACGAAATCTAGGAGTTCGAAACTGGTATGAGAATATCTTCCGAGGATCAAGATAACCACACAAATATTCTGCAAATAAATTAAAATATAATTGTATACAGAATATTAGGGTTTATTAAATTCAGGAAATTACAAAATCAAAAGGGAGATAGCTGATTTAAATTTAAAAAAAGGATTAGATTGCTTTATTCGATTTCATTTTACTCTAGTCCATTTACTTTTAAATTTTATGTGCACTGGAGACTCTTCTGATAGAGGAAAATCTTCATCCAGATCTTCACCTTGAAATAAAAAAAGACCTCAATGACGAGTTTCAAAGAAATGAAATATTATGAGTTCATACCGCATTGAATTATATTTACCGGTTTTATATTCTAATTTGCACTCATCACCCTTTTGAACTGGACGAGTAACAGGTTTGGGGATCTATTGGTATATTTTCTAAATGGTTCCTTGAGAAACTAGTTTTTCTAACTTGGTTCCATTTTCCTCTCGTTGACCGCTAAAGGTACTGGTGCAGATGTTTATTGTTCTACACATACATTTGATTCTTTTGATGCTCATTCACCGTGACGGTGGTTGACAATGAGGATTTTTGAAGGAGTTTATTGCTTTTAGTTCGATCGGATTTCCGAAGCACAACCTTGAATTGATTCTAATTTATATTTGAAAATGACCCCGCACAAAATGGACAGTTCTCATGTTACAGAGGGTTAAACATGCAACCATTTCAACAAACATTAGAAAATATCTTGAAAACTGCGACGAGGAAATGCGAAGGAAGTCATAAAAATAAGACACAGGTCATTTTTCAAGGTCATTCAATATGAACTTGTCATTTATTGCTAATATTCAGCCAATAAAGAAGACATATGAAGAGGAAATCAATATAGAGCCCATGAAGGCAAGATATGAGCATGACTCAGTCAATATCAAGCTAATTGAGGCAACTCATAAGAAGAATATTTACAATATCTAGCCAATCAAGGCAAGATGTGTGCAGGACTCAGACAATATCTAGCCAGTAAAAGCGAGACATAATCAGGACATTATTGATTCTAGCCAGTGAAGGCAAGACAAGAACAAAATTTAGTCATTATACAGACAATGGAGATTTTTTTTGTAGGCGTTTAATTTCTGAGTACATATTCTTGTTACAGTGGCCCAGTGCGCTACACTTATTCTTACTATTCTTTTTTTCTTTTAATTGGCGATTGCTTTCTGAGTACATATTCACGACTCTGCGGGACAGTTTGCTACATGTGATTTTATTATAAAGTTACTAGATTGTGTATACTAAAGCAATTCCTAATCAATTATTTGCATACTATAATTTTCAATCTTTAATCACAATGGCATTCAGAAATCTCTTACGTTGTTACGTTTGTGATGAACGGTTTACTCCTCGATTCATGACTCGAATCGACGGAGATGAGAATCCTGGCAAAAGGAAAATTGCTATTCACAGTCGAGATGGATTAGGAAGCCCGCAATTTGAAGTTGTACATCTGACAAAGATGTGGTCTACTTGCTATCGATCGATTCTCAATGAAATCGCTGTCATGGAAGAGGATCCCACATCCTTGAGATTGGATGTCTTAACGCGGATGACAAGTAATACTTGTCTTATCTTTAATGCCGCTGATAATACGCAAAGATTATCAGTCGAATGTAAAGTAAATGTTTTCATTTCATGCAATATTTACATTCCGGAAAACGTAAGATCATGTCTGCATCATTTAAATGATGAAGGTTTAATTCTTCAGACACTTTTACAAGGCTTACATTTCATTAACAGGCCATACGTAATTAGAGGCCCACTGCTGTAAACATTTTTGCGAGGCCTCCGTAACGTAGTTTTGAATCAGACAAGACTTGCTGACGAAAATAGCCTATCTGATAATGAATTTCAATGCCTTTGTCCGGTAACCAAAGAATAGTTGTAGAACATTTTCACTTTTTGTCATAGAGTACCCTGTGAAGGTGATTACAAGTATGTGGAAAAGAGAGATTTTCTGATGTTTTTATGAAAACTACGTCATGGTCTATCAGATGCTTTTCTCAAGGTCAAGAACCCCAAAATCCTAGAGTTATCGCGTGTATTGATGGATCATACTTCTACACTTATAAGAGCTGCAACATCATGGCTCTGCGACAGTCATATTGTCTTCATAAACGACGGCACTTATTGGTCAAACCTGTATTAATAGTTGCACCTGATGATTGCATTCTCGACATTCAAGGACCGTACTTTTCTGAGAGCCGCAATAATGATGCTGCTATATTACAACATGAATTCGCAATAGACACCAACAGAATGAGAAGATGGTTCCAACAAGACGATATTGTCATTGCTGATAGGGGATACCGTGATGCCACTAATCTTCTGGCGCGTTTGGGTATCACGTGGAAAATACCAGCTCTTCTTCCACCACACCAGGATCAACTTGCAAAACACAAGATGCTAACGAATTGCGCCTAGTGACAAAGTCTAGGTGAATCGTTGAAACTAGGAACGGACACATGGAATCGATTTTCAAATTCTTTCAAAAAGTAGTGCAGACACAACACGTTCCTGAGATAAGCGATTTTTGTCAGATAGCTGGAGCTATAATTAACAGATACCATCCTTCAATTATCATAGAAGGAGCTGATGCCAGAATGGCCAATGAATTACTTGAAAAATCTAAGGAACCGAATGTCGCACAAGCACTGATTGAGGCAGAAAACTTTAAGACAAGAAACACCCAATGACGGGATCAATTAGATGAGGGCCCGTTTTTAGATTTTCCAGTCCTGACACTTGAATTCTTGAAAAGACTCACAGATGGGGCTTATCAAGTTCAATTAGCACCTTCTTACATGCAAGACAGACCGCAAAGAGATAATGACGAAGAATTCCACATTGAGATCCTACAAGGGGATAATCGCGTACTACAACCGGGATTTATAAGAATCAGAGTTTTTCTCCATTTCGAAACGCGCGAAAGCATCAACTCTGGATTGCTTATAGACCGAACGGTGCGAATGTAATGGAGGACGGTATGGCTGACGATGGAGAACTTAATCCTATAGAAGAACACATGCCAGTCAGGTGCTCGAACAGTTGAAACTTGTGCACATATAATCAGTGTATTATGGTTCTTTAAATATGTTAGCCATCAAGAAAGAATTCGTTATTCATCACAAAAACTCATTCAAAACATAAATGACGCGGAAAATCGATTACAAGCAAGAGATATTCAGTTACCGGAAGTTGTTGACGTCTAGTTGTCTATCCTGATTTCATTGGCTAGATATTGGAAACATCTTGGTCATATATTGTCTTTAGTGCTGGATGTTAACTAACTTTTGCTCATGACATGCCCTTATCATCTGAATATCGACTAAATCTTGCTCATGTCTTGCTTTATTTTCTGTATATTGACTAAAGTCGGATTCAATTGTCCTGACACCAGGCTTTGAAGCTTTATTACTAAGCGAGAAAGAATCGCAGAATGCCATGTCAAAGACATAAATATTCTTTAACATTATACGTGTAAAGCGATGTCAGTTTGATATTCGTCAACATTTTCTTCACTTTTCTGAGAAACAAAATTTTTGAAAAAAAGAAGAAATTACCCTCAACATTCACTACGTCGACTTTGAAGGCCTCCACAGGTTCAAAAATTGGTACCAGGAATTTAAAAAAAATCCATGAGTATTAAGTAACATGTACTTAACACAGCAATTTGTTTTACTTCAATTTAATGATTATTTTAATTAGTAGAGCTAAAAATGTAAAAAATAATTATCTTGGCTCTGGATAGAGATTTGAAGATGAACTCTAGCTTAAAAGAATTTTCTCGATCCAGCGGTTTCATTTCAAAAGTTGACCGGACAATAAAAATTATTAATTTCTGAATTAAAAGCGTCGTAATAATTTCAATCTTAATGAGTTTCAATACTGGAAAACTCGTATTGAAAAAACGTCCTTTCTGAGCATTGTCCTATTTAAGCGTGAAAGAGATCCCTTCCAAAAAAAGGGCCAAGCTCCCGGTAGCCATAGGCGTAGGCTGAATCTCCTCTTCACTGTACATGAGACATTACGAATTTTCAAAGCATCATTCAGCCTTCAAATTTCAAATTGTTGAAACATCTAGTCTGATTAAATCAATGTTGATTATGGAAATTAAAAAGTTTATTATCATGATTATATAAAAAACCAATGGTATTTTTTTCAACAATTTTTATTTATTTAAAAAATGTTTTTCTTCCACAATAATGTAAAGATATGATTTTATTTTCAAATTTCTTTCAAGTGTTTCAACAATCATTATTTGTCTGTACAATTCGTTCCCTCTTCAAATCGTGTAAAGTTTCCATCTTTCAGGATAAATGTTATAAATTTCATGAATACTAAGAGTAGAACTTCTTGTTTAACATATTTGATCATTTTTCAAACAATTTTTATTTGTGGAAAAAATTGTTTAAAAGAATGAAAATTGTTCACAAAATTACCAAATATGTTAAACAAGAAGTTCTTATGTTAGTATTTATGAAATTTATAACATTTATCCGGAAAGATGAAAACTTTACACGATTTTCCGAGGAAACAAATTGTTCAAACAAATAATTATTGTTTGAAAACTTTGAAAAAATTTGAAAATAAAATAATATCTTTACATTATTGTGGAAGAAAAACATTGTTTAAACAAATAAAAAAGGTAGAAAAAATTACCATTGAGTTTTGCATAATAATAATAAACTTTTTAATTTTTATAATAAGCATTGGTATAATTAGACTAGAGGTTTGAACAATTTGAAATTTAAAGGATGAATGACGCTTTGAAAATTCGTAGTGTCTCATGTACAGTGAAGAGGAGATTCAGCCTACGCCTATGGCTACCGGCAGCTCGGCCCTTTTTTTGGAAGGGATCTCTTTCACGCTTGAATAGGACAATGCTGTTAAGGACGTTTTTTCAATACGAGTTTTTCAGTATTGAAACTCATTAAGATCGAAATCATTCAGACGCTTTTAGTTCAGACATTAATAATTTTTATTGTCCGGTTAACTTTTGAGATGAAACCGCTAAATCAAGAAGATTCTTTTAAGCTAGCGTTCAGCTTCGAATCTCTATCCAGAGCCGAGATAATTATTGCTTACATTTTGAGCTTTAATAATTGAAATAATCATCAATTGAAGTAAAACAAATTGCTATGTGTTAAGTACATGTTGCTGAATACTCATGAATATTTTCAAATTTCTTGTACCAATTTTTGAACTTGTGGAGGCCTTCAAAGTCACAGAAAAGTCAATAAATTTTTGATGAAAATCAAACTGACAGCGGTTTACACGTATAATATTGAAGAATATTTCTGTCTTTGACTCAACATTCTGCGATTTTTTCTCGCCGAGTAATGAAGCTTCGAAGCCAGGTGTCAGGACTTTTGAATCCAACTTTAATTCCTGCTCGTGTCTTGTCTGCATTGTATGTATATTGACTGAGCTCTGCTCTTGTCTTGCCTTCATTGGCTAGAATTGATAATATCCTGGTCATGTCTCGCCTTTACTGGCTGGATATTGTCTGAGTCCTGCACATATCTTGCCTTGATTGGCTAGATATTGACAATATCCTTCTCATGAATTGCCTTATTTAGCTTGATATTGACTAAGTCATGCTCATATCTCGCCTTCATGGGCTCTTTATTGATTTCCTCTTCAAATGTCTTCTTTATTGGCTGAATATTAACAATAAATGACAAGTTTACATTGAATGACCTTGAGAAATGACCTGTGTCTCATTGTCATGACATCCTTCGCATTTTCTCGTCATAGCCTAATAACTTTCATAGGGAACATTTCTTTCTCAGACCTACAGTTGTCCATTTTCAGACTTTGTGCCCAATAAGAAATTTGATAGAGACGCTGAGGAATACTATTTGACGAAGTTTAATCAAAATCGATCGAAAGCCATTTTATGTACATTTTGTGCGGGGTTTATGATAACCAATGAAAATAGGTTCAGAGTGACCACAGTCTAACTGGTCTTTGATATTTATTTAAAAAATTCGTCCGATGTGCTCTAGGCTCTATGGCAGAGCTTTCGCCTGATTGGAGATGTGAAGATGAACTGCATTTTTGAGAAGAGCTTCCGTTCGATTTGGAATGTGTAGATCACTGCTTTCTGATGTACTTTAGAGCAGAGCTTCCGCCCGATTTGAAATTTTTAGATAGACTGACGCCCTAATTCTGATCCTGGGGTTATATAAGTCAAATTTCATGTTCATCACAACGAAAATCGTAGCAATCAAAATCGTAACAATCAAAATCGATTGATATCCAGTTGCCTAGATCTGAAGGCGTAGTACTCGGCAGTGCTGCTCCTTGAGTCCAAGGAACTTGTCATTGTGCTACACTCTCTAATGTTCTGTGGCTGATTTTGAAGAGCTGCGTCTGAAGATTAATAGGCAAGAAGTCATTGTATTTTAACGGTGTATAGAGAAGACCAAATGTTCAATCTGCGTGGTTAGTACTGCAGAGCTTAGAATATTGACTATATCATAATGAATAAAAATGAATATGCAAGCATTTGTGAATTTTTAAAAAGAACATAATCCTTTTCTTTTTAATTAATACTATTAATTATAAGTGTAAACATAGCGATGATTAAGAATATAAGTATGAATGATATGAATATGATACGTCACAGCACGTGACCCCTCCCACCATAATTTGTAAACGTATGAGCGGAGCGCCTACTTAACCGCAGCCAGAACAAGCCGTCAGCAGAGAAAATAAAACTCGATGACGAGCTTCATGGAGATTCTTCCGAAGAGTCCGACCTCGGAACAATCTATTGTAGTGTGTTCAATGTAGCCAGAACTTTGGCAAATGCAAATCATAAAAGAAAACCAAACGCTGAGCATAAGACCAAAAGACGACTGCATCAACTCAGCACAATGATAGACAGGGCAAGAAAATACACGTCCCGCATTCAGTGTATGATTGACTACATAACATCTGGCAGGAAATTCACCTCCAGGGTCTGAGAGTAGCGGTGGGTCAGAGAAAATGAACCATTTTTCTCCGACCAATCTTGACTGTTTCATGATCATCCAGTTACTGTCGACCACCCGCCCAAACTAGAGGAGGTCGAGGCATTTTGGAGAGAAGTCTACGAAGTCCAGTATCTACTGGATAAACACAAAAAGAATGTAAATAGCTTCAAGAAACTCTGCAGTGTCCTCATAACAGCTGAGCAGGAATGCCCACCTATCAATACCATGGAGGTGGAAAAATTTTCATGAGGTATGAAAAACTATTCCGCTCGGGGACCAGATGGTATCAAGACCTTCTAGTGGAAGAAGTTTGCTTCAACCCACGAACATCTGGCTCACATCTTCACCCCATATCTGAAGTCGGAAGAGTCTATTCCGGAGTGGTTAGAGGAAGTACACAAAGTGCTCCTCTCGAAGATGAGCAGCTTATCTGAACCTAAGAATTACAGGCCAATAACTTGTCTGAATACGCTGTATAAGATCTACACAGCTATCCTGAATGATAGGATTGTTCGGACAATCGGACTTGTGTCGCGAGAGATGTACGAACAACGCGACTCAAAGAAAGGCGTAGCCAGATGTCTGCAGAACCTGCTTATTGATAGAGGTGTCTGCAAAGACGCAGCATCCTACTGTTGAAAAGCATAAAGGTTCATCCACACATCGTGGGGTGCATTGGGAGTTTGGTGCCGCTTTGGAAAGCCAGATATGTATCATTGCACTTTGCCATTCTCAAGGGTACTTCTGCGGCAAACCTGGAAATCGAAATCATGAGATCACTCGTGTATTTTACATGGATTATTTCAAGGTCTATGCTGAAAATAAAGATTAACTAGATCTTTGAACAAGGGAGTTCTTCTATGAAAAGGCACAAAATATTGTATTTTTGACATATTTCATTAGAGGTTTGTTTTGGACTAACCGAATCGCTAGGATTGTTTTTTTTGCTGGTTCCGCTTTCGCTGACACATTTCAAGTAATATAGTAAAAAAATATATGTGGCAAAATATGCTTTTTATGCTTTTTCAAACAACAGCGATAGTCAGCTAGCATAGCTGCATTCCATCTGCATTGATATCTTCGTTCAATCTCTTTGATATCCTGATGAAAATGTTCACCTTGCTTTTGGCGCACGTGTCCAAGATTGTTAGGGAAGACATCGAAGCTCATGTTGTAGCCTTAATTCTTGAAGTGATTCACACATATGTAACACGAACCTTGTAATTTTTTTCTTTTAAATTTTCTATGAAGCCTTCGGTCACTTCCTTAAAACTCGTCCATGCTTTTTTTTCAAGGTCTGTGATCGTTTTTATAAAATCATTGTGCTTCACAAGCCTTCTAATATCAGGACCAGTGTAAACTCTTTCTTTAATCTGAGCTTCGCTCAGAGATTTGACATTTTAAGAAGGTACTGAAAACATTTACTATCTCTCTTTAGTGCTTTCACAAATTGCTTCACTGATCCTAGTTTAATATGCAAGAGTGGTAGTAGTACGTCACTCAGATCAATCAATACTTTCTTTACAATATTTTGTGAACCTGGTTACAATGACTCCATCCAACTTTACTGTTTCCACTTCAACTCACGTGCTCTGCTGTCCCACTCACACAAGAAGTAAGAAAATTTTATGTAACCACCTTGCAGCCGATTTCTTATAGGTTAGCACTAAGTTTCCACTTATGATTTTTATATTGCACTAATTCAAAAATGAGATTCATGTTGGTGAAAACTCAAAAAATTATATATTAACCCAAGAAAATTATGCATGCCGAGAAGTAAGCAATGATAGCAATTACATGGAACGAAACTGTTTTTTTTTTAAATATTATATTGACAAAAAATAAGTTTCCACCATAAGTTCATTTGGATATTATTTTTTATTTTTTGAAATCCATTCAATGAACCTGGCGTTCTGGGGGTGGAAAAGTGTTACACGGACGTATAGGTGGGTCATAAAGACCCGCTTATTAAATACGAATTATACCAGTACTTTACTAATAAAAAAGGTAATATGCAGCTCCAGCTTCTGATAAGCACGGCAACGTCACACGCATAGTAAACGAACTTCAAGCAAAATAAAATGTGCCGGATCTCCCTGACCCAAACTCCATGACGCCAGGTTAAATAATAATATCGTTACAAACGAAAAAAGATAGATTTTGTTATCGAACTGCTTCTTAAAAACAAAATTATATCCAAGTGCACTCATGGTGAAAAATCATCTTTTTTTCAGTTATTGAAAAAATGATGTTTTGTTTGATGCAATTTTTTTTCTCCTCCGGCTCGCAGAAGTATTGGTTGATATTATCACATAAAATCAAATACCTCAACTTGAAACTGTACGATTTCAAATTCATTACACTTTGATCTTCTGAATGTGCTATTATTTAATTTGAAACTTTAAAAATTTGAGATTGTTCAACTTAGAACTCTTTTAAGTTCAAATGTTACGAACATATTAGTATGGGTAAAAATTCTGCTCTGAACAATTTCATATTTGCTTAGCCACATCGGTTATAGACTTGTAAACACAGCATTTTTACCTGCCCGCGAAAGATACTTGCAGGCTGCTTGAAAAGGCGAGCGATGGAATCATGAATGTGGGATAGAAAGAACAAGCGTTATCAGTAAAAGAACCAGTGAAGAGAGAAATAAATAAGCGAGAGACCAGTACTCAGGAAGCACACGCGCATGTTCCGTCTTCTTTGCAGTCGTCACATTTATCATCCGCCACTCACCGTTCAATCAAAAAACCACGAAAGGTGACAATCGCAACTAATTTTCTGATGTCAACAAGCCACCCAAGTGCTTTGAATCAAATCTATGCTAAGTGTTGACATATAGTCGGGAAAAAAAATTTCCAATATAAAATTTCATAAACTTTAAAAGATTTCGATTAGGAAAGACCTCCAGTATGCAATCAGGAATTATTTCAATTGGTGGCCCAATGTCCTTTCGAAATACCATCGAAAGAACGTTCAATGATTGACGTGATGGATTGTCAGCAGTAAAATTGCTCCCTGTGCAGGCATAGAAAAATCCAAAAATTCTTCTTTGTCATTTCTCTCTTTTTCTAAATCCTTACTCCGCTTTACTCTCCAGCATTGAAATCACCTGCGGCGCATCAGCAAGGCCCATGGCCGGGAATCGAAATTCGCAGTTTTTCGGGCGATGCGAAGTAGCTTAGACACGAACGAAAACCGTGAAAGAAACCCCTGCCCATCTAAAGCTGTTCAAACCTTGTTTGAATAAAATTACTGGTAGAGGTTAACGAATTTAAGAAAGTACTTTGACACAATGCATTTACCTTTTTTTAACTGATTTACGAGAAATCACTTTTATTAGTAGTTTAAAAACAGGTAATCGAGGTTATAAATTAAAGGTTGTGCACAAAAATGTCACAAAAAAATCACTAATTCAAACTGTTAACAAATGATCGCATTGCTCACACTTAACAGTTGATGACACATAGTTCACAAAGAATAGAATTCGTATTTAAGAGAGTTTAGAGTTGATACTCAAACCTATTTACTCTGTATGATTCTAAAATGTATCAGACACGCATCACAAAAAAAGGAAAGTGATTGAAAGTTCATCTTATAGTCTTTTTTCACATGAACGCTCTTTAACAAAGAGATAATCTACCAAGAAAAAAAGAAAGAGAGACTTCTGGAGATGGTTCACAAGGTTACCTCGCAAACCAGCGACTTGACTCAAAGCCTTGTGAGGGAGAGGTTTGGTCAAAATCTTGTAAACGGGATTGAGCTTGTCCAGAAGTACTTACACGTTTTGCTTAAAGAGCGAGACTTCTCTGAAATGAAAGCTTCTGGAGATGGTCCACGAGGTTACCTTGCAGGCTTGCAGGTTGATTTACAGCCTGGCAATGGTGAGATTTGCAAAAACCTCGTGAACGAGAGTAGGCTTGTCCAGAAGCACCAACACAATGTAAGAAGGGAGTCTCAACCAGTAAGAAAATTGATACTCTATAACCAAATGAACTAACAGTTCCTTATTTTACTTTGATGAAAAGTTCCGCCACTAAAAATTAAACTGCAGGGTACAATGAGAGAAAAACTCTTTGGTATCGCGTTCGCGATCTTTGGTTTGCGACTAATAAGAAACGCTCAGGAATCGATACGGATCGAAGGCTGAAAGACTACTGACCCTCAAACGCAGGGCGCGGCTAGGTTGAGGGAGAGTTCCAGCATCCTCCCAAAGAGAGTGAACGAGAGGGCCCAAAAGAGAGAGCGATGTCGAGAGTGACCGAGGGTTAAGCAGACAGCCATGTGGCCAGAAACTGACACCGTGACAAAATGCGACGTAGTTATAAGAAGCTTCGACGCAGTTAGGAATTTTGAGAAAAGCTTTTTTCCCCTTCATTTCTCTAATACTAAGGTAAATTCTCAATTTAACTAAAGCTAAGAAAACAAATTTTCCTTCCAATGAAACTTATTACTAAGTACACTAGTGTGCATTGTGTGACAGCCCGCTCTGCGGAGTAGACACGATGAGATGTTTCTCTCTTTCTCGCTGATGATTTCGCAGTACAGCGGTAAAGTAACATGGAAGTTTCAGAGGAATAAGCAAAAATAAAAACATTATTTGTATCGTTACATATTACATTCTTCTTTGTGTATATGACACACGGGGAAAAATGGATCGACAAACTTGAAGTATCTAAATTAAGATGGTCAGATTGATTTTCTAGATAATAGAAAGTACCATCCACAATTTTCTTTTCATATTCAGGCAGACCATAATTTCATAGTCTGTTTGAATATCTACGCCGAGAAAACACGCCCGACAGCAGAAACGCATTTTCGGAGCGATTCTGACGTTCGACGTCATGTTTGCTGTGTTGCACAACATTCTTAATTAGTTTAAGTCACTTGCTGATATTTCGAACATGTGTGGAGAGTGGATTAAATGCAGAGAAAATGGTGTAGAGTGGGATAAGTGGTTTTGGTTTGATTTTAAACGTCAAATTCGATTCTTCCGAGAGGCATTATGGACAAAGGGGTCACTCATCAATCAGTGCATATTCTCAACATTGATGACCGAAAACGTACTCAAAATTTCGTAACTCGCTGATAAAGAAACAAGACTTGCGAGATTTGTATAACGCATTTCTATTGTTTTCTGAATTTGCCAGTGTTAAAAATGTTTTAATTCAGTGTAGATGCTTTTGGACCTAATGGATTTTATATCAACTTTCATGTTTTTGAGGATTCATTTGATAATTGAAATTTTTGTATCTCTCGTACACTTACGAATGTATGTGTAGGCAGGAGAAGGACAACAGATAATAAAGTGGACCCTTTGATATGATTAAATTAACACTCTGAGATAATCAAGCTAAAATTCCTGGGATAATCAGCTTTACACCCCAATATCGTCAACTTTGCTTTCAGGGATATGGAAGCTAGAGATCCTCCAGGGAGAGTTGAGACACTTAGGAATGGTTTTTGATTCGTTAGGACCAACCGGAATACTGAAGTCCTATTCTGCGTGCGGTTTTCATATATCAAACAATCGCAATGTCGGAACTATGAATTATGGTTAGGACGTTTTCACACTTACACTAGGGGCATGTGTTGTCAAAGATTTATTTAAATTTTGTTAAGACTTCCGTATTCCGGTTGGCCGTAGTCGAGTGGTGTGGGTTCACGTGTCGCAACTCTCCCTAGAGGATTTTTAAATGAAGCTAACCATCAAATTCTGACACTTCACGGATGACATGCTACACCATCTAGGGGGCTGTCCCTTAGTTAAAGCTCCAATCGATGCCTCCATTCAATATGAGTCTATCTGCTGACAGTGCCGTGAATGACACTATGTGCTGTGTATGAGTATAAGGAATAGTCTCATACAGGACACTGTCAGCACATAGGGGAGAAGCGGATAATGCGGCGCGTATAAAATATATCAATCGGTAGATAGGAAAATATATTCGATAATGTAATGTATCAATATGTTACACGTAGATCAATATCTGAGGTTTGCTCCATTCATATGAACAATTGAATCTGTATCAATTAAAGTGCTTAATTATTAGGACTTCGAAGAAAGTCCACGTGCGTAAACTTGGGTAATGCGGCGCACAATATTAATTTTATCCGTGGGAAAATTAAAAATAATTTTCTTACAATCGAACGGTATGATTGCCATCCAAAGCTGTGAACGTACAATATACAACATTTTGACATTTTACCATCCAAATACGACTTTTATTTGCAAAAATGATTTAACTTCACGTATTCGCTACACATGACATGCCTTGGAATATTCAGAAGATCAATATTAAGAAAGCTTCAATACATTTGGACCAAAATAGTGTAAACTTCAATGATTCTTTGGAAGCTGTCATAGTAGGCGACATACACACTTTTCCACTTAAAAATTCAATAATTATGTTAAATAGCCTAATTTAATTACTATTTGATATTGCATTCATAATTGCATATACTGATGCAAGCCTCACTCGTTATTAATAGGTAGATTTTTTTAAAGCTACCGCGCCGCTTCACCCGCTTCTTCCCTAGACTTATATTGAATGGAGGCGTTAAAATATAGTCAGTCTGATACTCTAAATGTTCAGGTTGACTAGATATTTTTGTCTGTGCAGGCGGTATTCTTGAAAGAGCCTAATTCTGTTGAAAATTATCTGTGCAAAATTGTCTATGACCAATAAGATTATCAGTTGTTATTTTATGGATTAAACAAATGTGGTTAATTTTCTAAAAAAAAACTCTTTTTTTCCAAAAATTTGAGTGCGCGAATATATAAAATCATTGTTAGTAATTTCATAATTCATGATTCAGTCTTACCCTCGTATGTAACATCAAGAGAATAAGTTAAAAAAAAATTGTAAGTATTAATTTAGTTGTAGCAAAAATCAGATCTGTGGAAAAAATAGTTTTTCTATGATTTCAAGATTCAAAATAATGTAACTGATAATTTTCTTACTATCGATCGGTACCAATTTCGAACAGAAAATGGTTTATTTTAATAAATGGTACCTTATTTCTTCAGCGAAAAAATGTTCTCCAATCTCACTTTTTTTAATTTTGAAAGTAAATTTTTTTATGGCGGAAACGCGTTCAGAGAATTGTTTCAAAAGAAAAAATTTACTAAAAAAAAAATATATTTCAAGATTATTTACTTATTTAAAAAATTTTAAACATAAAAGTTTTAGGGAAGGGCATGAATGTTAATTTCATTTCAATTCTTAAAATCATTAAAAACCTTTTTCTTTCAGAGGTCAGGGGTAAACTTTAAGTCTTACAATCACTTAGCGACAAAATATGTTGTTTTTTAGAGGAAATTAAGTGGCCCGTATTTTCCTGAGATATGAAAAAAACTGACTGAAGTTATGAGTATTTGAATTTTCAAGTTTTCTTTAAGAAGAGATACCAATTCTTTTTTTAAACATTTACAAGTTTTTTGTACAAGGTTTACAAGTTTGCATTTACAAGTTTTGTTGCAACAGCGTAGAGTATCGTAATGTTGTGCATTGCGATACAGCGGAGTGTAATGTGAAGAGTGATGGTCAGCTGTATCGTAACGTACAGCATTACGATACTCTACGCTGTTGCATAAAAAAACACGGTAATGCACCGAAGTCACATAATAGTATATTATACGCCGAGGTACATAATGAGGGACTTCACGCGACGAGCGGCAATGCTCGCAGGACGATCAGAGCCGAGGCTAGATAAGTCCTGCCTACAAGCATTGTAAGCGATTTGCGTGAAGACCCGAATTGTGCGCATTGGCGCATATACCACTTTATGTGAAGACGCTGCATTTACAAGTTTTGTTGCGACATCGTAGAGTATCGTAATGTTGTACATTACGATCTAGCGCATTGTAATGTGAAGAGTGATCGTTCGCTGTATCGTAATGTACAACATTACGATACTCTATGCTGTCGCATGAAAATGCGCTTATATGCACCGGAGTCGCATAAAATAATATAACTGATAATTTTCTTACTATCGCTCATTACCAACTTCAAACACAAAATGATTAATTTTAGTAAATGATAACTTATTTCTTCAGGCAAAACATTTTCTCCAATTTTACTATTTTTAATTTTGAAAGTAAATTTTGTTATGGCGGAAATGCGTGCAGATAATTGTTTTAGAGAAAACATTTACTAAAAAACAAATACATTTGAAGATTATTCACTCATTTTTGACATTTTAAACATAAAAGTTTTAGGGAAAGGCTTGAATATTAATTTCATTTCAATTCTTAAAATCATTGAAAACCATTTTCTTCCAGAGGCCAGCAGTGAACTTCAAGTCGTACAATCTCTTAGCGAAAAAATATGTTGTTTTTTAGAGGAAATTCAGTGGCCCGTATTTACCTGATATATGAAAAAAACTGCCTGAAGTAATGAGTATTTGAATTTTTAAGTTTCCTTTAAAAAGATATACCAACTCTTTTTTTAAACATCTATCACTTTTTACTTAATTAAGATATTTGAATTTTTCCTTTCGATTCTAGTAATGCTTATCGACATCTTTTGAAATCCGCAGAGGAATTAGAAAATATTGGAAATTACGAAATGTCGACAGTTTTTCTGGAAGTATTAAAAGACAATTTTATCAAAAACCCCACATTTTTATTTGTATTGTAATTTTTATTTGTTAAATTTGTAATTCTATAAAAATTATATCCAAGGAGTTTCATGAGAGGGTTAAACGATTTTTGTATCCATGATAATTTTTTTTGGTCGAAAAGTTGAATTTTTGAATGTTTTACAGGCAAGGATATATTTAAAAGAATGCTAATGAAACACTTTGCTTATTTTAAAACGTTCAAAAAGAAAAACGTCTTACTAATTTTCCGATGAATTTGAAAACAGGACAATTGTGCTGCCCAAAGTCAGGAATGAGACCCTTAAGATCTCTTGAATTTCAAATACTAATTTTTCATTTTCCTTGACCATTAATAGTCAGAGTACCAAAATTCTAATATGGTAACATTTTTATTATAGAATCTTTCATAAATGGAGTAAAAACAATTTTGAATTTTAATGTATTTATTTTTAATTTATTATTCTCAAGGCTGAAACAGCCTAATTCACTTAGAAAATATGACCCATTTAAACCAAAAAATTGTTAAGAGTGACTAATTTCTAACCCAGAAGCTGATTGCAAATACATAATGTGCATTAATAATGTGACTAATGTTCTTTTGAATTTAAGAGAACTCATATTAATTCGATTTATAAGACTTCAAAATAATACAAGCGTAAGGTAAAATTGCAATCATCATATTTGAATGACGAAATCGCAATACATTCATTTTAAGTGTTTTACTTCATGGAGTCACCGTCGAGCTTTCCAATATGTACATGTATTGTAACGCGAACTTCATAAGATATCGTGAGATTCCAATACATCATGTATTGTAGCATTACCTTACTTTTCGGAAATTAACTTTCAATATATTTATTGGAAGTTTCCAACAGCCAGTTTTTACAGTTTAATCAAAAACTTACATATTATCTGCAAATAAACCACAGATTTTTTTACAAAAATACTTTGTCTATTTATGCATTCATGAGTGAAAACCTGATAAACGTATAAAAATATTTTTTATAACAAGACTAACGAAACAATTTTAGACCCAAAATTAGCTCATCCCAATTTTCTTGGTAATTAAATAGACTTCTCATATATTTTTAACCGGTTCTCCAATAATATCAGTTGTATTTCCCCAGGAAAATCAATTTGGTTGAAATTCATAATTTTCAAAAAAGGTATACCGGGTGTTCTAAAAGTATGGGAACAGCAAAATATCTTGGAAGGGCACCATTTCCGGGAATATGACCAACACAAAAGTTGTAGCATTTTTTACACTTGATCGAATAGTGACCTTGACCATGACTTTCACGGTTTTTCAAGGTCAACATGATTTTTACATTCTCATTCATGAGAGTGTAATGTAATCGTCCAAATTTGCGATCTCTGGTTTTTAACGGATCTTCACGTTTTGGCACTCACAGATTCCGTAAATCATAAAATTTTGTCGGTGTCTGTCTGTCTGTATGTATGTCTGTATGTATGTATGGTTACCTGAATGTTGTAACCACGCTAACTTTTGAAGGATTCGTTGAATCGAGTCAGCCTTTGATAAACTTTTTGAGAGTCCCAAAATGAAGGTCAAGTTCGTTAACCAGATATTTTCGACCAAAATAAAAAATTTTAGAGCATTTTCAAAATTTGAAAATTTTTTTTTTCAAGATTCATAAATTTTTGTTCAAATTTCTTTTAGATGCGAGAGAGAGTCTTGAAAATTATCCCAATGAAATTTTTTATTTCGTTGGAAATTCAAAAAGTTATATGCCTTTCAACATTTTGAAAATTTTCAAAAAATAGAGAAAAAAATATATTTTTTTGATAGATGATGAAATGTCTATCAAAACTTTTACTAGATATGAAATATGTTCTGAAACTACTCTCATAAAATTTTGTGATTTGATCAAAATTAAAAAAATAAGAGCATTTTCGAATTTGCAAACAAAATGTTCCGTTTCATTTTGTTCACAAGGTTTTATTTCTCAAAAGCAGTCGTCTGTATAACCTAGCTGTTGATCGCAAACCGCGAGTATCGCAATGAGAATGTATTCGTGAAGGCCGTAGGTGCTTTGAGAACCCTCTTCAAAGTCAAATTGAAAAAAAACATGTTTAATTTCACATTATGATTGTAGTTTATGAGGGGCTCGAATCACAGTTTTTGATTTGCGCGTTCAAACTGGACGCATTTTCAGGGCAG
>JAABKJ010001346.1:0-30918 GCA_011634705.1 Andricus grossulariae | reverse complement strand
ATTTAGTACGAAATACTCTTTTAAAAAATGGCTACCCACTAGAATTGTTAAAAATTAAAATCGCTGAACGTTATGAGGAAATCAAAAAGATCAATCAAAATATACAGTTTAATAACAATTTAAACTTAAGCTCAGAAAAGAAAAAATTAATAGTTTTACCATATATTGCAGGTTACGACGAATGTCTATTTAGAATTTAAAAAAAATGTAACATCCAATTAGTTTTTTCATTTGAGCAAAAATTCAATAAAATATTATTTCAAATTACTAAAAATAAAATAGAAAAAGGAAAAAAATGCAACTGTGTATACAGACATACTTGTAAAAATTGTAAAAAAAAAACTATATTGGCCAAACTAGTAGACCATTATATTTAAGGAGTAGAGAACACGAAAGATTGATTGATAATAATATGCAAAATACCGCTTTAGCAAAACATGCTTGTCAGCACTCACATATTTTCAATTTTGATATTAACAATGTTTTAATTCTTGAATCTGAACCAAATTTAGACCAACGCAATCTTTCAGAAATGATACATATACAACGTGATAATAATACAGTTAATTTTAGAACAGATATCCAATGCCTTAGCAATATTTATAATAAACTTATTTCTAATATTCACATTCTAAAATAAAAATAATGATGCAACTTAATTTTAATTTTACGCGGTCTTTCTCTAGTCACACACACACACACACATATATATATATATATATATATATAACTATGCATAACTTAACCTCTAAATCAGCCATTAGTATCGTTATGACTATCATGAGTTTCTGACTCGACAAAAAGTCGTTAACCACAATTTTCAACAAAATGTAGTTTAATAATCACATAATCTCAAGGAAATTTTCCTGTATGTTTATAAAACTTTTACTCAATTACTAAAAACAAAATTTTAAATTAATAAACTCACTTGTTCATAAATAATTTCTGTTGCAGATGAGATTTTTTTAAAGTTTATATCGTAAATGATACGTTATCAAAAAAATTTTTTTTTTTTAAATTTCGTTTACAATTTTTAAACTTTTAACAAATATACAAGATAGAAAAAAAAATCTCTAAGATGCTTAAAAAAAACTCAACATAGTCTTCAGCGGTTTTTCTTTTCTTTCTATATAATAGGTAAACAGCGACAATTTATATATTATATATAGATTGAATACTCTCCAGTTTATTTTTATTTAATACATGTATTTTTCCTTCTAGAATAAGCCTCGAAAAGGACCTGAACTACAGTTTGAAACATGTCGGAAAATTTTTAATAAAAAATTTTTTTTAACAACAAAAGAAGCGGAATAGGCCTTAATGAACATTATTTATTTGCTATGCTACTTATATTATTAATAAATTATATATATTTAACAATAAAAGTAACGTGGAGCGTCGCAAGATGTTCTGGTGGAAAAATACCTAATTTTTCTTAGATATTTGTATGTCATTCATCTGTTATTTCCTCTTTGACGGCAAAAAAAAACAGGAAACATTTACAATATACGCACAATTTAGAGAATCTTGAATGAATTTCATCTTTCATTATCAGTTTTATTCGCTTGACGTCTCGAAAAGAGTTGAAAATATTGTTAAAAATTTACGTGAAACCGTCTTCAAAAAGTCATTGTTTATCTTAAAATTCATCAATTATTTGCGGTAAGTAATTTTTGCCTGTAATTGCTGTTCTGTTAAGATTCTAGCAGGATATACAGATAAATTTTTGAGATTATATATAAGCGCTATCTAATTTGTCCTTCTAAATTATTCCCTATCAAAAATTCCGACATCGGAAACGACGTCGTAAACAATGTCTGAACCGATGCCGTATACTACGTATGCAACGTCGTTTCATACGTGGTTTCCGACGTCGCTCCGTACGTAGTTTACGACATCGATTCATACGTATGATACTTAAGTGTGTTACGTGAAACTTAAAATATTGTAAGGCCAAAGACTTCAAATGAATAATTTTACTAAATATATCATCTTGTTTCATTCCAAGCGATAAACAGTGTCTGAAAATGACATTCTAATCAATTATAATTCTAATTATATTTTATTATTGATTCTAATAATTATATTATTATAGAAATAGTTTTCGTGATGCCGTAAACCACGTCGCAAACGACGTATTAAAACACACATGAATCTACGTCGTAAACCACTTATGAAACCACGTCGGAACCTACGTCGTTTCCGACGTTTGAATTTTCAATAGGGTTTCACGTCGTATCCGGGTAGAAATTGAACTTTGGTTCTTAACAGGCCCTGTCTAGATTTCCTATTTTCTATCGAGGCCCTAAAGTGGCCATCTATCGAGGACGCAGTCGGAAACGTCACGCTCAGCTAGCGAGGTCATAAGTAGGCAACACAACGAGAGCCTATTAATAGAGCATATAGAATCTATATAGACCCTCACGATACTAAAATCATTCTTCAGTATTGCGCATGCGTTCTTTCATCATTTTTTTGCGCGTTCATTTGAAATGGAAAGTGGAGGAAATGGAAAATTCTTCATAAATAAAGATTATAAGTGGATGGTGATGTTTTTTACATATACAGTTAGAATAATAATTTAACATAAAGTAAAATAATCATGAACGCAAATGTTTCAATCTTATTATATTACTTTTCGTCTGCACCATTATTATTATTATTAATGTATATGATAAAATCATCAATGTGCATTATAAATTCTGTATTTATTTAGGATTTACAATTGCTTCCATTTCTCATTTCAAATAAAAGGTGCTTGTCAGAAACGCATTTTCTTTACGCATACAGGAAGTAATCTACAAGAAATAAATCCAATCATACCTTGAAACAGAGATATTATATGTCAAGATTAGAAAAACCTATCTTTATCCAACATATTTATAGTATTTTTTCATCATTTTTCTTCGTGCTCGTTTCCTGAACGTCCTCTTCAAAGCGAACATATTGCCCTCTAAAATTATTAAATCGTTTAAATTGATAATTGTACCTGATAAATCTATTTAAAAAGGACTTGCAACTTTTCGGTCGAAAGTTAAAACTCTTTTCTTGAAAATTAGTTCCTTTAAGAAGATTTATCACTGAGATGAAAATTTATCTCTTTAATTGAAAATTTAATTATTTTACTAAGAATTTATTTTTTGTTTAGTTTGGTTGGGAATTAAATCTCTTCACTAAAAATATAAAAGCTCCATTTATGGTTTGAAATTCATATTTTGAATCGAAAATTTATCTTTTCGATTCAACATTCCTCTATTATTTTATTGAGAATTTGTCTCTTGTTTTATAAAATTAATCTTCTTGGTTAAAAATTCGTATTTTTTGGTCGAAAATGTAACTGCTTGGTTCGAACATATTCTGTTGTGGTTGAGGATTCAACTTTTTTGTTGAAAATCCGTCTTTTTTGGTTCAATTCAACTATTTTTTATTTAAAATTAAAATCTTTGTTCCTTTTTTTATATGAGAATTGAACTAGTTTGTTGCAAATTCGTTTTTTTTTGTTAAAAATTAATTTTTTCATCCTGAAATGTCGCTTTTTCATTTTTGGTTCCAATTTTTTTTGTATAAGTTGAATATTCAACTATTTGGTAGAAAATGGATATATTTGGTTCAAACTTCATCTATTTGGGTAGAACAAAAGTCCTCTGAGATTGTTAAATTGTTAAAAGTAATAATTGTACTCTATGAATCTGTTTAAAAGGGGCTTGCACACATGATACTAATATTTCTGTGACTCTTTTTTTCTTATTAAAAGTATGGTAGAGCTTACAAATATGTAGGATTGCATTACAAAATATTGATAATTTTAAGTCCTTTTTTATCCCCTTTTTTAAAATCGTTTTATATAAATGAAGCTTTGTGTAATTGCTGTTAAGGATGTTTGAATTTATGAAATGTAACCTCAAATGAAACAAAAAACTAACTTTTCTTCTAACATTTGAAGGAGCTCCATAAGCATTATATTAGCAGAATCTAATAAGATTATGCGCAACAATATATCAAATTACCATTAAATACTAGATGTTTTCAAATTATATCTAACAAAAAAATCAAAATGAAAAAAAAAAGTGTTTTCCTCTAGAATAAAATTGAAAGGATTATTTTTCACAAAAAATCAATCTCGAAAACGTACAATTACTCAAATTACTCAAAAGTACTTTTTGTTTTAATTTTAATTTTATTTAAGATATAAATCGTTCTTCTAGAGAGATTAAAATGCGTGGTTAAAAAAAGGGGTCCAAAAGAAAAGTATACTGATCATATACATTTCGATACATGATATTTTACAATAATTTTAATTTAATGTAAAAGTATTTTTATACTGACTATTATTATTTATAACACATATTTTAACACACTTGATAATCAATCAGGTTAACTACATAAGTCCATTTTGACTTATTATTTTCAAAAGTTATACTTTTTTATAATTTAGTTATATGGCTTAAGTTATAAACAACACTCTTCTTATCCTAACCTCAAAATTTGTTTTTAAAGCAAAATCTGGTGTATTTAGAATAATACACTTTTTGTATAAACGATAATAATATTGATTAAATAAAGGATTAACAATTTACGTTGCATAATTAAATCATTTAAAAATATTTATTACTAACCTGTTGAAGAGTCGAACAAATCATCACTCGCCGAACACGACGTAATTTCATGAAGGCTTTTCTGCCTCGCCCTGTATTTTTTACTCCTACTGCAATAAATTTTTGTTTGGCGATCCATTTCTTATAACTAATTTGTCCCACATAAAATTTTGAATTAAAAAAAAATCATATCTGATCATATACGCGTGAATTTTAAATGACGTAGACATTTTATTACCATACGTACCTTCTGAAGTAGGAAGAATATCACCATACGATCTTCGACTTCATCGAAATCGAATTACATTCAAGTCACTGACAACTTCATTTTGCACTCACAGCTGTATTTAGTTTTACCTGTCGAGGGCTTTACAATGTCCCCACGAGAAAATAATTAAATGATAGAAATTGTTTTTAAAATATATTTTTATGAATAAAGCCTCTTATCGCTTTTGATTCAAAAATATAGTGCTAAAAAGTTATATATACATAATTTAAGGCAAATAGCATACGATAATAACCTGTCGAGGGCCAGCAGAGGGAAAGCCAATATTTTTCTAGCTAGAAAATCTGACTGCGGCCTCATAAGAGCCAATATTTAGTTTAGGCATAAAGAGGCAGTTTCTACCCGGGAAGCTTTGTAATGGTAACATTTTCCACAAAATTTTAATTCATATAATTAAATCTTCCTCAATTCAAAAACGTCTAATACAATATTCTAAGCAATTGTTCGGGCATGTGTGTGTATGTGTGGATGTTACATTTTTTTGTGAACGCGATAACTTGAAAACGTTTGGAGATAAATTGATGAAATTTGGAGGGTTTATTTTCCCACTAATATTTAGAAACTGACCGAAGGCTTTCTAAACATATTTATTACATTTCTCTAGCACTCAATAATATTTTAAAAGTCGGTTTTTTATAGTAAAACTTTTGTCTTTAACATAATTCAAAGTTGATGCAAAATAAAAAAGATTCTTTGATCAAGGCAAATCGATTGACCTACAATATTAATACACTCTATTGAAGTGTAACAAAGTTATGCTTATTTATAATATTTGAAATATCTGTTTTAAGCAGAACAACTTTTTTCATCGACATATTTTAAAGTGGATGCATGAATAGAAAAGACTTTTTGATCATAAATTTTCAAATAAAATAATTCTGACAATTTTTGCAAAAAAATCATAAAGCTGGGAAAGGGATAGGGTGCGACAGAACTTTTCTGTTCCCTTTTGTAAATCGAAAAATTACCATTTCAAATACAATATTTGATATGTCTGATTTGTCATTGTATTTTTTGTAAATTTGTATTTTTAAACTGATCAAAATGAAAACTTTAGTTTGTCTATTATTAAAAAAATCACTAATGCTTCCTCTATGAGGAAGCAAATACATTTGCTAACGAGAATCAAAGTGCTCACGAAATGAGCACCATATACTTATAAATACAAACAAAGTGGAAACATTCGAGATCGAATTTACAGATATTTGTTAAATTTTGTACATTTTTATACAAAAAGTACATGTTCTGTGTAAATTCCTGATTTGGACTACTGTGCTGAGTCGCGAACAGAAACAGCTAATTTAAGGTTGCAACCAAATCCAGCAAACCAGCACAGCACATTGGTCTCGACTGCACTTGAGTGCATGGTGACCTTAAATAAAGGTGCGTTCATACATTCCCCCTCAGTTTAAATGTAACCAAACTTGTTTTCTGCTCCTGGATCATGGCGGCGAGCTAAGGAAGAAGATTGTCTGTCGGTCACTCGGCAATGGTTGCATTGTGCGCTCGATGTTGATGTCGATACCAAGTCCTTAGGCGAGATACTGCACCGAGATAGAAGATGATTCTGATTGCTCTTTGGGACCTTCCAACGAGTCTTTGTTCAAGGTCCAAACAATATTCGACAGTGCTCGAGTCACTCTCACGACTTCATTCGAAGTAACGAGCATCTTAAAGTATCAATACTATATAGTATATATAGGTTCAAAGGTGCAGAGCTGTTAAAGAAGTTGAAAAAAGTCTGGATTTAGTGGAATGATACTGATATAAAAAGATATCGAGATACATTCAGAGATATTGTCTTTTAGTAATCGAGATTTATCGGGGAGCTGTGTATGAATATTTTTGATCGTGATCCTAAAACTGAAGGGTGCTGTCTTCGACTGCCAACTTAACAGCACAGAAAAAACAGCATTGAATTTTTGTTGCGGGTAATTTTCAAGTAGATGAAGTGGAAATTTTTCGCATCGAAACAAAACAAGATTCAATAGAGTTGACGCGGTAACCATTTCCCATGTGGTGGGTAAATCTTAACACGTGAAGTTAATTTTTGTTGCACACTGAGAAAAATGGATTATACCCGGTAATAAAAAATATGCTACCGGATATAATATTGGACTATTAACTATGGAACAGCGATACAGATTATTAGAACTACAATCGATAGATATAAGAAATAGATATTACAGGATAATATCTTGGATTATAAAACTTTATAATCTGAGATAATAAAATCTATAATCCGAGATTATGAAATCTAATATCCATATTAGAATCCTGGTTCATTAGATAAACTCAAATATATATAATAATTTGTGCAAACGTATTTATAAACCTATGATAGATGAGCTCAGAAGTAGAACTGGGAACCTATTTCAATTTTTTAAATACACAATAAGCAGGAAAGTGGCTATCATAAGACTACAAACACGAAAGTAAAGGAGGCCAAGTTTCTGCACTTGTACAAGTGGCAGTGATGTGTCATGAAATTAAATATGAACTTACCCATTTTCTTATTCTAAATCACGTGTGATTTAGCACTAATAATCATTTTATAATTTAATTATCGCTTGTTTCAATGTAAACGGATACATATGATACGCGCCACGATGCGACGTACCATCTGAGACTGCATAGACGCCTGGATATTTAAAAATCTGATATGTTACAATTTAATGCCTGAAGAGTATAAGAATTTAACACATAGAGATTATATTTGTCAACATCTTCATATATTAGAAAAATATTATGGATTATACGCGCTAATATACTTTTCTATACGGAGTATTATTCTTTAATTCTATTGTCCAGTTCGTATAATCCATTTTTCTCAGTGCAGGTAACTATGGCTCTGAAATCGCTGTAAAGATTACATTTTGTTTTTTCTGTGAGCAAAGGCTTTTCGAAATTGGGTGGTTTGTACCGTGAAATTTAAATTGAATATTGAGGCATAGCAAACTATTTGTTAATGCTTGCAGTGTGAGCTACTTTACCCCTCAATGTTGGATAAGGTTGCTCATTCACTATAAGAATTCAAAACATGCTATTGGTCAAAAGTCAATAGATAAATTGAATAATTCATCAGTTTCTGTAACTATTTAGGAGTAAATGAAGCTAAAATAATGTGTGAATAGACTACTGAATAGTAGAGTATGGTACCTCGAAGTATTCTGCAGGCTGTCTGCTAGAAAGGCTGTCTTTTACTACATTTATGACACATTCTTACTGCTTCTTCGAATACTTAAACAGCCTGCACGATCCCGCCTTTGGTTTATAAATACTCACGCTTTACCCTAAAAATATAGAAGTTTTTAGAAAAATTATCCTACAGACAACGTAATTTATATAGACTAAAATTTGTGAAAATCATCTAAAGACAATAAAGAATGAGTTACATTATTAAAATTAGCATTGAAATATGCAAATAAATTTTCGCGTCAGGTTGTAACACATTATTTAACAAAAATTTAGAAATAGACAGTTCTACATTAGGGTGGTTAAAAAAATGTTGTTTGAGTTTTTATGAATAACGCCCGGAAATTTGTTCGAATCCACACAAAAATAAGTCTATTTTTTTCTTTTTTTGTAAATTTTATACATTTTATTCAGAATCCCTAATATGAGCTGAATCGAGTTGAAAATTAACGTTTCTCTTCACAATTAGCCATAAAATATGAATAATATATTTCTTTTCAAATATCACCTCCATAAGCCTGTTTTGTAGAGTCTCAAAAAAACCCCATAGGTGAAAAATGGGTTTTGCGAGTTTTTGGCGCTAATTAAGATTTTTTTGCGTTTTTGATATGCAAATCGTTTCTAATACATACCATACTACTTTATACTGATATATAGATGTTTAAATAAATTGTTTAAACAATTTACTATTGTTAATAATATTATCTTAGAATAATGCTACAAAATAGCAGTTTTTTCCAAAATTTTCAACTTTTTGTTCACTCTTCACTTGGAGTGAAGTAAATAATTAACTGAAGTTAACAAAATTGTTGGTTAAAAAAATTTATTATTATTACTAATAATATTAAATTTGAATAATGCTAGAAAGTTGCGTTTTTTCTGAAATTTACATATATTTGTCTACTTTTCACATTGGGTGAGTTAATAATTAATTCAAATTAGCAAAAATAATTATTCGAACAAATTATTATTGTTTATAACTATCTTCTTCTTTATTATTGAAATATAGTTGCGGTTTCTTTTGAAATGTTTAACTTTTTTCCCACTTTTTACATAGTAAAATAATAAATGATGCAAGTTAACAAACATCGTTGTTTAAACAATTTATATTTGTTTATAACAATCTTCTCTCATAATAAGTGCTAAAAAGTCGCGGTTTTTTCTGAACCCTTAAACTTTTTCTCTACTTTTAATATAGTGAGGTAATAATTTATGCAAGTTAACAAACATGCTTATTCAAACAATTGATTATTGTTTATAATTATATTTTCATAGAGTAATGCTAGAAAGTTGCTTTTTTTCTGAAATCTTTAGTTTTGATTTTTTGGCTTTTTAGTTATAAACAAATGATAAGTGAACCCCAACAAGAATTATATTTTCAGTTGAAAAGATTAAGTTTTTGCAAGAACAAAAAAAAAACATATTTTCAAAGAAATTGTTGAATTTTCAACTAAAAATAGAATAATTATATTTTCAACTAAAAAGATGAATTTCCAATTAAAATGATGCGTATTCAACCAAATAATACATTTTTAATTTAGCAAGTATTTAAATTATTAACCATAAAAAATTAATTTCAAACAAAAAGTGTAATTTTCTATAAAAAAAAAAATTTCAACAAATCTCATACACTTTCAACGAAAAAGTTAATTATCAAGCGAATAGTTTAATTTTCGTTCAAAGTTGTTGAATTTTCAAATTATAAATTATAAATAAATAAAATGTATACATTTTCGATATTATATCATTTAAAGTAATTTTAAGCTACAAACATTAATTTATACATTAAAATTTGTTTCGAAATATTTTTAAATATTCTCTTAAAAATTGGTTTAAAAAAAATTCATTAAAAAATTTTCCAGTAATTTAATAATAATTTTATCATCTTGGAACTCGAATTTTCCCTACAATTTTTTGTAAATCCTGCAAAAGTAAAAAAGATTACCTCAAAGTCATCCACATTCTTTTTTGAAAATTTTGGAAATGTTATTGAATATTCTCTCAAACTTAAGTTTTCAACAAAAAAATTATTGTTAGTTTTTCTAAGAATTTTTATACAAATTTTTTTATTAATTCAAAACCTTTCAAATTTTTTAAAAAGCTTATAAATTTGTGTTCGACACCTTCAACAATCTACGTTGTGTTTTAAATGTTTTGAAATCTTTTTACGTTTTCAATTATTTTGGAATCTTTTGGAATCTTTTGAAAACTTGGAAATATATTTTAAACTTATTCGATTATTATTCAAATTTAATAATTATTCTATTGTCATTCATCATTCAACAATTTTGTTGTTAAACTTCTTAAATATTTACTTAAATTTAATTTTTCAAAATAAAAAATCCTTCTAAATTTTCCCAGCAAATTTAAGATCTTACTTTTTATTCTCTTACAACCTTTGAAATCATTAAAAATCTTCAAAATCTTCAAAAATCTAAATTTATTTGTTCATTTTTCGAAATCTTCTCAAAACTTGTAAATATCTCTTAAACTAACTCAAATTTTTTTCAAATTAATAATTGCTTAATTGTTATTCATGCATCAAAATGCCATTAATTTCACTTACATATTAAAAATTCGTTAAATAGAACAATTAAAATTGTAACGCTCAAAGTTTTAATTTAACACTCTGAAATATTAACGATTCAAGGCTTTCTGTTTCAAATAATTCAGTTTAAAGTTGTTTATTTTTTAATATTTGACTCATAATTGTTCATTTAAATGAAAAGTACAATATTGCTAAATATTAGAAAAAGGTTTTTTTTATTTAAAAAATTTCAAATTAAATTTGTTAAAAATGGAATAATTTAGATTGAAACAATATTTGAATATGATTTGAAATTGAATAAGAGCGTTTAGTTTTTCAAATTATTTTTAAATTAAGAATAGTTTATAGAGTTTCAATTAAACGTCTACATAGGTTTAACTACTGAGGCTTTTAAATTGAAAACAGTTTCAAGTTGTAAAAATTTATTTTTGTTGTTGTTGAAATTTGCACATTTCTGCAATAAACTACCAGTATATGAAACATAATTTTAAGTATAGCTTACTACGCACTAAAAAAATAGGTAGCATAGGTCCAACTACTCGGGTTTGTAAAATATGCCGCTGCTACTTTCCCAGGCGGAAATATTATATATAGTTTATATATAGTGTGAAATATTATATATAATACTTCACACTATATGTAAACTATATATAATATTTCCGCCTGGGTTACTGGCTCGCACAACTATAGTAACACCAAGACGCAAAATATTGTTACCAACCAATAAAGTAGTAGCAACATATTTAACAAAACCCATGTAGTTTCGGGCCTGCTGCTTATTTTTTTTTTCCTGGCCATGCTATGCGGGTCAGATTTTGTTGGCTGAAGTTCTCTCATACAACTGTAGTACTACAACTGCAAGAATTACATTGTACTAAAAAATGATGTTCGTGCGGCCAACAGTGGCAAGGCAAAGACTCAAAAGGGCAGTATATTGTCGTTGATATTTCTATGGAAGTCGAGGCTGTACATAATTTGCGCAGAAACTGCTTTGTCTTTTGGGCATGCATAATCTGAACTGGTACGGAGAGGATGGCAATAAGGCTGCTCGAGGAATCGCAAAAATACTGAGATACAGATAAACGACTTGCATACATACATATTACATATTACACAACCATATCTCTGAATACCTATATTCTTGCTATATGCGAAGAGAAACTTCCGAACGACATTTATAACCCTAAAATTTACGACGAGGACCTTTAAGGTGTATAGGTATGTACATACTTCGGCTCAAGAGGCTATTCAGGTTGCAAATTCTGCGAATCTGCATGTATGGTCTCTACATATAAAAATCCCTTGAGTTTTGAGATTCTTATTAGTTCAGTTCTTCCAATATGATCAGCATATTTTCGACAATATTTAAATGATCTTGTTGTGATTATTAAAATTCATTTCTAGAGAAAGCATGCAGCACAAGAAAATAAACGTTAGGCCAAAAAAGGACTTTGGCTCGATTTATGACTCAGGGACCTGCACTCAATTGGCCAAAGGGGTTTTTCTTCTTTTTGCTTTTAAAATTTCAGGTCCGCGCGCTTTTTAAAAGACATGGGTCCACCAGAAATTTCTCTCTAGGCACTCTGGCATATGTGTGTATGTGTGTGGAGTTATATTATACCTGACTCGTGCCACGAAGCCTGTAATTACGAAGGCTTGGAATAGCTTGTGCGTGGAGCATAGGCGTCTATAGGCTAGTACAGGAACTCCCTTTTTTCCTTTATAAACTACCTCAGGATAACGCAGAGAGTATGAAATATATGCTGAAACTTCGCCTTAGTTTTCTGCCTAAGAAGTCTTAATTTGTGGGTTGGCAAAGCTATGCAGATTTCTGGCATTGAGTTTTCTGATGGCAACATAATTTCGATGATTAAAATAAAAACTGGATGCGAAATTATTATAATTTTCTGGAATAATTTTACGGTATGCCTGTAGTAAAACCGGCTATTAGCTTAAAATTTAATTTTTATCTGGGTGTCTATCTAAACGGAAAAACCATGAAAAGGTCGGGGATTTCGTTCACTGGGAAATGACCATGAATTTGATTCAGTGACAGCCACTGAACAAACAAAAAAACAAGGACTTCTGTGGACCAGGAAAATGGAAAATTGACCAGAAATTTAAAAACATTCGTCTGATAGACACTCTGTTTATAGAAACATAAGAAATTTTTACTATTTCTACGCCAGTGGAGAAGGGTCAACCTTGCACGCAATTAATCACGAATCAGGTAAAATTCCTCGAAAGGATCCAACCCCTTTATAAAAACTATGAATTCGTCTGGATAGGATCACCGCAATTTTACGTGCCATTAAAAATTAAATTTCACTAAAGCTTCTGTTTTAAGAGTAGTCTCATAAGTCGTGTGCCACAAATTTTTCCTTTTAGAGATAGGCCTTGGTACGGTTGGGAATATCAAATGCTAATAAAGTCCTTTCACGACCGTTTAACTTAATAATGCTCGACGTGACCATAAAGTAAATGTGCTACTAAAGAAAGGACACTAAAAACTATAGTAGAGGTAACATCTTGCACATACTTAACAGTCGTTTATTAAAAACAGTTCAAAATTTTAACCTGAAAAATTTAGATGGTTAACGGTATAACATTTTCTTGAACTTGAATGCAGTCAACTGAGGATTATGCGGACATAGCATGCACTCAGAGACAATGTTGTCTTAAAACAAAAGCATCGTCCTCCTGCCTGGTTTGTTTTGAACCACTTGAATATCTTTTTTACACAAATTGAGTTATATGACTGCAAGATTAGGTAAAGTTTGTTGCAAAAGGCTAACGTTTGCTGCAAAAAGATTGTTTTTGGGACAAATGAAAGTCATTTTTACCTTAAATTTAAGAAGAAATTTGATTTGTCTCAAGAAGCATCCTTCTGACACAAGAGGAAATTTGTCTGAGTGATGATAAATCCATTTCTGCGAAAAAATGGGTGACGTATTGTTTAAGCATTTTTAGGACTCGAGAAATATATGATATGTTTTTCAAATACCATTTTCAAGAATAAGATGATTTTGTCTGCTACTTAAAATTCTAGTTTCCAACCAGATCGGAATGGAATTGCAAATAATAATTGCAAAATAATAGAAGATATCTTCAATGCAGATGAAGCCTGTCTTTTTTCAAATGTTCACCGGATAAAACTTTGACATTCAAAGAATACACTTGTCATGGTGGAACGAAGATCGAAAATCTTGTTACTGTTAGGGTCTGGGCTAATATTTCTGGTGAAGAAAAACTAATGTTATTGATAATAGGCAAATCAAAGAATCCACGAAGTTTCAAAGGAGTTAAGTCTTCACCAGTTCTTTATGAGAACAACAAAAAATCTTGAATGACCAGTTTAATATATGAAGTCTGGCTTCATAAAATTAATAGTTAATTCCAAAGGGAAAATTGGGAAGTTCTTCTATTTGTGGATCATTGTCGGTCTCATCCGAATGCCTTGATGCGTACACTAAAAGCCGTGAAAGTCGTTTACTTACCATCAAATTTAACTTGCAACCAATGGATCAAGGAATTATCAAGAACCTTAAAGTTAGTTACCAAAGAAAAATCATAAGAAGATTTCTATTTGCGATTTAAAAAAAATCGTAGACTCATGTCACAGGTGGAACAATTGCGAATTGCTATTGGACGGCTGACTTCATGGAAGCTGATGTTAAAACTGCTGGGATACGAGAAGCGGACAAACATTATGCTGATGACTTTTATGGAGAGTGGACTGATCTACAAAGGAGATTAGGAGATTAGACAGCGAGATATTGTCCAGGATCAGGATGTAACACCACCAACGAAATTCCTAGATGCTAAATTTGGTTTAGCAATTTCTCGTAGGTTTGTTTCCGAACAAAGTGATGTACCAGACACTATCTTCTTAGTACATGGATTGTTAGAACACAGTCTTCTGGCATACAAATATTTTTTGTTTTACTGTAGCACAGTGTTATTGAGGAATCATCTCGAACGGATTTATCATGTTTTGTTCGCCTACTCTTCAACTCTACTCTTACTTTTTGTGATGCAAAACTGCTACCGGATTTTTTCCCTTTTTCCGTATCTTTTCATCGATGTAATTATGCTTGTCCCTTCTCGTATTAACCGTTACTACCTGCAGGTAATTAACACCTTGCGGACGACGACAGTCTGTACAGTGCGTATAAGGCAAGGTTTTTCTTGTTGACTTTGTCGTCGCATCATTTCAAATGGAGGCCAACGCCTGTCAAACTTTCCCCGTAATTATACAGCCTCGATAAGATGAAGTATCCCAAAGGCAGAATTTCTTATTCTATACCCGAGCTGAAAACCCAAGTGCTATTATAACTAGAGCAAAAAGTTCACGTACCTCGTAAAATGATTATAGCTCCACTATAGATTTTCAGAACCTTTATTATTTATAATGCAAATACATTTTACCTTCCTTCAGAATTTCAAGTTTTTATTGCAAGGATTCATAAATTTTCATGCTGAAACATAAATACTAATAATCATATATTTCTGAGGATCATTTTCATACGTGTTTGCAAAAATCTGCCAGCTAAGAGATTATGCAGAATATTTTAAACCAAAAAAGAAGCGCAACGCGCGCTTATTACACTTTTATTATTTTGATTGCCTCATTATCAAATTGAAATATATGCTTCAACTTAGGGTACTATAAAATATGTGTTATAATAATAAATTGAAGTAGATATTAAAATATTTACATCGGTTTTCATGCCAATTTTATTTAATTTCAATTTTAATCGGCTCTCAGTAATCTGTAACTTTCTTCTAAATATATGATTTTACCCTGACAATTTATCATTTTGTATAGCATTAAATATTTATAGTTTAAACCGCCAAACATACGTACACTAATAATCAGTCAAACTGACTTATACTAATAAATTTCAAATTGAACTATACTAATAATCTGTCAAACTGACTTATACTAGTAAACTTTCAAATTGGCATATACTAATAAACTGTCAAATTGAGGTATACTAATAATTAGTCATACTGAATTATACTACAGTAAACCTTTACATTGACATATACTAATAAACTGTCAAACTGACTTATACTATAGTAAAATTTCAAATTGACATATACTAATAAAATTTTAAATTGATATATACTAATAAAATGTTAAATTTAGTTATGCTAATAAACTGTCAAACATACGATTACTAATAATCTGTTAAACTGACGTATACTATAGCAAACTTTCAAATTGACATATACTAATAAATTGTCAAATTGACATATCCTAATTAACTGTCAAATTTACATATACTGATAAACTGTCAGATTGAGGTATACTAATAAACTGTCAAACATACATATACTAATAAACTGTTAATCTGAAGAATATTAATAAACTGTCAACCTAGGTGTGCGAAAAAAAATCACATGACAAAAGCACGCGACCAGTCAGCGGAAACACAATAGTTTCAATGTGGATAAAGTGAATGTATGAATTTGTAAATTATTATTATTAATACTTTTCGAATTCCTTGTTGAACATATTTTATTGGTACGTTTAGATAACAGGTTCTGCTCTTGTCTAGTAATAACTGCCGTAAATCAAACGAGTCATGTCTATGCACTGATTATATGCTGGTAATTGCTCTACTTGTTTTTAATGGTTACTTTGCTCCTTATTCATTGTTGAGCAGCTTCAAATTACAGAAATTATTCATGAAAGTAACCATTTGTTAGAGCAATAATCTCATCTGATGTGCATCTAGTCCAAATGTGAAATTGTCAATATAAATTTCTCGAAGCAAAAAACTATACCAACTCACGAGCTGGTATCTAATGGTTTTGTCTAATTGTCCATATCCATAATGTATGAAACTATCTTTTGCAAATTGGAAATTCTAAAAGAAAAACCAGCTAATGAGTAAATCAAAAAACAGTCCTTGACATACAAGAGCATTTTCTCTCAATTTCAATGTTAAGACAAGTCTCACTTTATTTAATTTAAATCGTAACTATGTCCATACAATTTTTATTAAATTCCTAAATATTAATTATTTTTATATTTTATTAGAACTCCGTAGAAAAGTAGTAAATTATAGACAAATTTTAATTCATAAAATATTTATGATACAGAGGCCAAAACATCCTGAATGACTAAAACTTGATTCATCAGTCATAACCAAAGAAAATATAAACACATTAGGCATTCCTATTATACACTTTTGAATTCATTAACACAAACTAGCAATATATTGAAAAATATTGAGAACCTACTTATGAATTCACAATCACTGTTTCCTGTTTTCGGAAATCGAGACATGAGAGCACCACCATAAATTTCCCAGATTTTTGGTTTCATATATATTATATTTCAAAATTTAGATATCAACCAAATTTGCTGCACACGCATTGATTTTTAAGTTGAAACTTATGCAAATATATACATATATCGTTTTTTTTCGTTCGCGGAATCGATATGGATTCCAAGCTAACAACTGTATTTTATGCTGGGGACCGTTCATAAACTACGTTACCAATTTTGGGATATGCCCCCTCCCCCTTTCAAGTAAAGTAACGTAACTGTTGGCCGAAGACGGATTTTACGATATATATTATATAAATATAAATATATATATATATATTTAATCCAATATTTTATTTTTCAAGAATTCACGAATTTTTAACAAAAGAGTTGGATTTAAAAAAAAAAAATTAAACTTTCAACGGAATAGTTAAAAGTCATCAAATAAATGTGTTTAACTAAGAAGATCAATTTTCTACCAAAAGACGAATTTTCAATAAAGAAGATTAATTTTCTACACAAAAAGATGAATTTTCAATAAAAGAGTTTTTCGAGCTAAAAAGTCATGTATTTTATAAAAGAGCGGACTTTTAAATCAGAGACGACGAATTTTGAACAAGAAAGTTAATTTTCAATCGCGAAAGCTGAATTTTGAACCAGATAGTTGAATTTTTAACTGAAAAAGTTTTCAACCAAAAATGGAATCATAAAATTATTAGTTTGAAAAAATGTTTTTAAAGAAAACGAATTTTCAACCAGTTGAATTCAACCAAAAAGACGAATTTTTAATAGATTATATTAATTTACTACCAGATAATTGAATTTTTAACCAAAAATGGAATAGCTACATTGACAGATAAGAAATTCATTTTTAAACAAAAAGAAAACGAATTTGATTTTCAACCCAATAGTTTAATTTTCTACCAAATTTTTAACTTGAAAATTCATCTTTTTGTTTGCAAATTATTTTGTTGTTGGAGTAATATGTATTTTGTTGAATTTCGTATTTTTTAGTAGAAAATTAATTTTAATGTTGCAAATTTTTGTTGTTGAAAATTCAATTACTTGGTTGACAGTCGGTCTACTTTGTTAAAAATTTATGTCTTGTTTAAAGATGCATCATTTTAGTTGAAAATGCATCTCCTTGGATGATAATTTCAAGTGGAAACTTAATTTTTCAAATTGAAAATATAATTATTTATTTTTAAGTTCAAGTTTTATATTTTTTAGTTGAAAATTCAACTGCTTGGTTAAAAATTAATCTATTGTGTGGAGAGTTCTTTTTTGGTATAAAATCAATCTGCTCAGTTAAAAATTTATCTTTTTGGTTGACAATTAAATTTTGTTGTTGAAAATTCATGTACTTAATTGAAAATTAGCATTTTTTGGGTAAAAAATTAATTTTTTGAATTGAAAATGTAACTGTTCCATTTATGGTTGAAAATTAATCTTTTTTAGTTGAAGATTTAACTATTTGGTTGAAAATTCAGCTTTTTCGATAGAAAATTAATCTTCTTGGTTAAAAATTGATGTTTTTTGTTGAAAATTAAAATACTTGGTTGAAAATTAAACCACCTTGTTGAAAATTAAAAATTTTTGTTAGAAAGTATCCTTTTTGGTTGAAGTCAATTTTTTTTTGAAAATTCGTTCTTTCGGTTGAGGATTCAACTATTTTGTTGAAAATTATTTTTAGGTTGAAATATCAATTATCACATTTTTGGTATAGAATTTATCTTAGTTTGGTCACAATTAATAAAAATAAAAATTAAACCATTTTTTAAAAAAGTAATTGTTTTTGCTTAAAATTCATAATTTCAGTTGAAAATTCATCTCTTTGGTTGACAATTCAACTTTTTTGTTGAAAAGTCATTTTTTGGTTGAGGATTTATTTTTCAACTAAAGGTTCAACTATTACAGGTAAAGATTTATAATTTTAGTTGAAAATTGATCTCCTTGGATGAAAATGTAACTAGTTAGTTGAAAATCCCTTTTTTTCGTTGAAAAATGATTCTTCAGTTTAAAATTTAACTATTGAATTTTTTGTGGATGAAGAGAGTTTCCAATATTTATTTTCGTGAAAGTTTGTTTATGAGAAATCATTTTTTTAATTAATAATTTTGAAAAGCACGCACGGTTTGTTATCTGCCGCTACCACGCGGTGAATGCTGCGCGTCGATCAATCGATTTCAAATAAATCAGAAGCGTAACAATATTAATTAATTTAAAAAAATGATTTCTCCTAAACAGCCCTTCACAAAAATAAACTTTTGTTTATTCATTAGTTTATGAGAAATAATTTTTAAAAAGTAATAATCATTAGAAAAAGCGACTCGTGAATACTATGACGCCCCTGATTTATTTGAAATCGATTGATCGACGTGACGCATCGACCGCGTAGCGGAGACATTTCCGCTGGACCGCATTCTTAGGAGTTGTTTCCCCTCGAAAAACGCAAAATACCTGTTTTTTTTAAATTTATGACAAAGTTAATAACATTTCTTTAATAGCATATATTTTTTTATGATAGTGAGAATTTCTAATAAGTTTAAGATGCAGAATTTTTATTTTATGCAGGACTAGCGTGACGTCATTCGAGTACTTTCTGCCTCTGATTTATTTGAAATCGATTGATCGACGTGACGCATCGACCGCGTAGCGGAGACGTTTCCGCTGGACCGCATTCTTAGGAGTTGTTTCCCCTCGAAAAATGCAATATACTTGGTTTTTTCTTTAATTTATAAAAAAAGTTATTAACATCTCTTTAATAGGATATATTTTTTTATGAATGGAAGAATTTCTACTAAGTTTAAGATGCAGAATTTTTATTTTATGCAAGACTAGCGTGACGTCATTTGAGTACTTTCTGCCTCTGATTTATTTGAAATCGATTGATCGCCGCGAAGCATCCACGGCGTAGCAGCGACATTTCCGCTGGACCGCATTCTTAGGAGTTGTTTTTCCTCAGAAAATTCAAAATACTTGTTTTCTTTTAATTTATGAAAAAGTTATTAACATCTCTTCAATAGCATATATTTTTTTATGAATGTGAGAATTTCTACTAAGTTTAAGATGCAGAATTTTTAATTTATGTAGGACTATCGTGACGTCATTCGAGTACTTTCTGCACCTGATTTACTTGAAATCGATTGATCGCCGCGAAGCATCCACCGCGTAGCGGCGGCATTTCCACTGGACCTTATTCTTAGGAGTTGTTTCCCCTCGAAAAATGCAAAATACTTGGTTTTTTTTTTCAATTTATAAAAAAAGTTATTACCATCTCTTTAATAGCATATATTTTTTTATGAAAGTGAGAATTTCTTCTAGGCTTAAGATGCAGAATTTGTATTTTATGCAGGACTAGCGTAACGTCATTCGAGTACTTTCTGCCCCTGATTTATTTGAAATCGATTGATCGCCGCGAAGCATCCACGGCGTAGCGGCGACATTTTCGCTAGACCGCATTCTTATGAGTTGTTTTCCCTCGAAAAATGCAATATACATTTTTTTTTTATTTTATAAAAAAAGTTATTAACATCTCTTTAAAAGCATATATTTGTTTATGAATGTGAGAATTTCTGATAAGCTTAGGATGCAGAATTTTTATTTTATGCAGGACTAGCATAACTTCATTCGAGTACTTTCTGCCATTTCTGTACTTCAGATGCTTGCCGGTACCTTTTACTATATATATGTTGGTATATGCTTGGAACAATGATACCAGTTTGACTGGTGTGGTTCTCCCTCCCGACTCGAAAGAGGTACTTCATACACATTTCTACACTGATGCATTCAGGTGCGGGTACAAGAGACTCTGTTCTTGAGTAAAAAAAAAATATTTTTTTTAAACAAGCTTTTATTCAATTATACTGAAAACAAACTAATTCACTCTGAAAAGGGGGGTTAGGTAGAGTCGACACTCCACATATTAGCTGAAACTATTTTCCCTGATTTTTGTCTCACCCCTCCCTCTTCTGACAATTTGTGACATTTCAATTAATAAAATTTTATTTATTTATTAACTTAATAATTATTCTCATATTAATAATTTTTCCCTGCAGAAGCGTCCACATATAACGGAATATCTAATTATAATAATAAAAGTGTAATTTGTAACCTTCAACTGAAGAATTAATTATTAGTTAAAACTATTTGTTGCTAGTATAAGAACACTTTTAATTAAATTCTTTAGACATTTTTTCTGTATTTCATTTTTTTCATTTTTCATTGATATAATTTAAAAATTAACATAGGCGACAGATAAACTTAACAGATTAGGGCCCGTCCATAAACTATTTTCCCCTTTTTTTAAAAATTCTTCTTTTTCCTTTTGCAAAAACTTTCCTTGGTTGAAAGTTAATTTTTGTTGGTCGAAAAGTTTACAATTATATTTTTGGTTTGGAATTCACCGACTTTAGTTAAAAATTCTACTATTTGATTAAACATTTACCTACTTAAAAAAACTATTTTGATAAAAAGTAACCTTTTTTGGTCAAAAATTCAACATTTTCGTTTATTTTGTACTACTTTCTTAAAAATTCATTTTTTTGGTTGACGATTCATCTCTTTGGTTGAAAATTGAACTATTTTGTCAAAAATTCGTTTCATTTATGGATTATAAATTAATTTTTTCAACTAAAAGTTTATGTATTCCATTTTTTGTGGAAAATTGATCTTCTTTTAGATTAAAATTCAACTAATTAGTTGAAAATTAATGTTTTTTTTTAATGAAAATTCAAGTTTTTTATTAAAAATTCATCTATTTTCTTGATAATTTGTCTTGTTTTGTAGAAAATTATCTTTTTCTCAGAAAAGAATCATTTTTAGTTGTTGAAAATTCTAGCCTTTGGTTAAATATTGAACTCTTGTCGTGAAAATTCATTTTTTTTAACATTCATTATTTTTATTGAAAATTCTTTTTTGGCTAAACTCAACTGTTTTTGACATGAAATTAAAATATTCTTTGTCAAAATATTAATTATTACATGTTTCGTAGAGAATTCCTTTTTTTGGTTGAAAAATCAACTACTTGGTTTCAAATTGAACTTTTTTGTAAAAAAACTAATTTTTTGGTGTTGAAGATTTATAATTTTATTTGAAAAATAAAACTATTTGGTCGTAAATTAACTTTTTTGTTGGAAATTCATATTTTTGATTTGCAAATTCCGCTGTTTTGTAGAAAATTTGCACTTTTGACGTGAAAAATCAAGAATTTAATAGAAAATCGAACTATTTGGTTGAAAATTAAACTACTTTGGTACAAAATTAAACTATTTCGTTACAAATTAAACTATTTATTAAAAAATGTAACTATTCTCTTGGAAAAGTTTTTTCTTTTTTAAGAACTAATTTTTTTATCTGAAACTGTAGCTCTTCTATTTTTGGTAGAAAACTTTTTCTTTATACGTTGAAAATTCAACTATTTGATAGAAAATGCATAGATTTTGTTAAAAATTCGTCTTTCTTTTTTTTGAAAATTAGTTTTTCAAACTAAAAATTTAATGATTGCATTTCCGGCAGAAAAAATATCTTTCTTAGTTGAAAATTCAACTATTTATTTGAAAAATCAACTATTTGCTCAAAAATGCATGTATTTTGTTAAAAATTCGTTAATATTGTCTCACAAATGAGTTTTTTTACTCAATATTTAAATATTCCAGTTGAAAATTGAAGTATTTTATTAAAAATTTAACATTTTGCTTGAAAATTTTACTCTCTCTTCACTAAAAATTTAACTTATCCACTTTAATATTCCATAATATCACTTGAAAATTCATCTCGGAAGTTGAGAATTAATTTTTTGGACTGAAAATTTAACTATTCAATTTTTGGTTAAAAACTTATCTTTTTTAATACGAATTCAACGTAATTTGTTGGAAATGCATCTGTTTTGACCGAAAATTATTCTTCTTGGTTGAAAATTCGTCTTTACGTTTAAAAATTCATCTTTTTCTTCGAAAATTTGACTATACCAGTTGAAGATTCATCATTTTAGTTGAAAATTGAAATATTTCGATTGAAATTTATGTACTTTTTATTGAATGGTTAAAATTGCATCTATTTTATCGAAAATGCAATAGTTTTACTTGAATTATTGGGAATTTGAATACAAATAGCATCCTGAATTACTTGAAATGGTTGAAAACAGAATTTCGAAAAATGGGTTAACATGCAGTTGTCATTCTCATGTCTTCAATTATAATTCTGATCCATGAGAGGAAATTTTTTGAAAAGAATTAAAATTCTGAGTTAGGACATTGACATTTCAAAAAGAAGTATAATTACCAGACCGGAAAAATGAAAAATTGACCGTGAGAAAACTGGAAAGTAATTAAAAATCATTCGTATGCTATACACTCTTATTATCAATGACGATCAATCTTGAGAGAAAAATAACACATCATCGTTTGAACCCTCCTGATATAAATGTAATCGTAAAATGCAGTGCTATTTCCGGTTTTCGATTGACTCACCGAAACCGGTTAATTCGCTTTTATTGCTTTCTGAAAATATTAACGCTTCAAAGGTGCCTGCATGTAGTAATTATATGGTTTAAATTGAATCAGTAGTGGCAAAATATTGGAAATGAATCGTCTATTTTCAACTCTTAATCTTTATAATTTATCGACTGAATTTAAATAACATTTCCCAGTATAAATGCATAAATTAAGAGTAAGATGATTATTTTCATTTTTCGCGTGGGTATCTATGGTATAGTGATATCAATTATAAATTGACAGTCAATACTCGATACCTCTGTGGTGAAGAAATGATAAATTGCGTTTCATGAAGCTCATTCTCGGATGACAGACACCTATTAAAATACTGGCAGCTGAATATCATAGATTTTATTTATTAATTTTTACTGTCTTTCAAGTTGGAAATATGTGTGCAAAAACATTAGGTAGAATTTTCAATATTTCAAAAAATATTTTCAATTGAAAATGTGGGTTACTTTCTTTTACATGACACATGACACTGAACATGCACGCTTTTTTGATGCCGTTAGTAATATCTTTGGCTGCCACGCGGTGGATGCTTCGCGTCGATCAATCGATTTCAAATAAGTGATAAATTATGACAAACCTACGTTATATTATTTTGCAAACAAATTAAAAACCCAACTTCAGAGTTTAAACCGCCTATTGATCATGCGTGCACGATGCATCATGTGCATCATGTGATGCATGTACTAACAGTGTTTTCATTCGGTTTACGGTCATTATCCGTGATCGGGCATTATGTTTAAGTAATTTAGGGAATTCAATTGTTCCATATTTAGGATGATGTATCGCATTCTCTTTAAAAATACAAATTAAAGCACATTTTGGTCAAATTAACTCGTGTTTTTTTTTTCGACAGTATGAGTGTGTTCATCTACGCAAATAGGATTACTCGGCGGAGTCGATGTTTTGGTAATTCAATATTCACGCTCCTGTTTAGGGCCAAGAGTCATTGGTAAAAGTACAAGTCACATTACAGACCCAGCATTTTTACTTGAAAATCACTTTTATATTACAAAAATCTCATGAAGGGCCTCACTAACCTCATTTTCCCTGGCCGACGGCCATAATAGTTTTAATCATTTTGGGACATTTTGAAGTCCATGATGGGGAAAAAGAACATTAGTTTTTGTTAGGAGACAAGTACTTGACAGTTGCCTTTGAAATGGAACGCCCAACCTGCAATGGTGGAGATTATGGAGAAGGTTGCGTGCTTACCAACAACTTCCAGTTTTTACAAGTGTACCACTTTCAGCACTGCACACTGGAAAAGTAAAGCCTTACCATCTCTGGTATAAATAAAATCCGTTAATCTTTAAACTTTCTCCGATGCAGATTCCACGGCCATTGCCTTTCATCTTTATTTACAACAAGAAAAATCTCTGTTTTCCTGTCTTCTTATTTTCTGGAATGAATGAACGGGATAAACAGAAGCTGGTTGTTCCGCTTCTCTGCATTATTGACACATTGATATCCTTGCTGGAATATTATCGCCTTATTAAATTCACAAGTATCTGAAAGATCCATCTTCGTAAATGTGGAAGAGAGTTGACAGTGCTGTCAGTGCTGCAACGGAAAAGGCTACCAACCACCTAGTTATTGTGCGATTGCAGTTGCACTACAGGTAAAACCTGTCCCTGACAGATCCGAGGGACAACCAACTCCATCCTAGAACAGGCTCAAGTACTCGCTGACTTGAGATTTTTTGTAGGCGGTAATTAACCGAGGGAAGTGACAGTGACAAAAAGTTGTAAAAGTGGCGAATGAATAGGCCTTAAATCAGTTGGTAGCCTTTTAGCCTTTCCAACATTGATAATGCTTTTGTTCCATCGAAACCGCTGACACGGATCGTTTGATTCGCGGCACTCTTTATTGACTCTGTAAACACACGCCAATTAATTCCGTTCAATCTTGAATCGAGCTTGAGATAGTGAAGTCATCTTTATTGTCTCATTTCCATTAGGATTGCTTTCAATAAAATCCGAATTTACGTACTAACTTTCTCATCACTTTTGGCTAAATAGAGCTTGGAATATTTGTCAAATGTTTATCAGTAACGTAGATCAGAGACCGTCCCCTTCTTTGAATAATCCACCTAATATAACAAGTTTTTAATAATGAATTAAATACTCTTTCTTACCCAAAATTATACTAGTGAACGGATGTGATCCCTGCAATAATCAATATCTAATCTTAATTAGAAAGCTATTCTACAAGATCTCTCTAATTACAAAAATGCTTCAACATCTCCTTCTCTTGGACAACCAGTTTCCAATCTAGCGAGAGTGAAAATAGGTATCTTCGATTGTAGATGATTATCTGTAGCTAATCTTATTTAATTAATATCGAATAAGCTTGAAAAGAGATAATGTTTAAATGTACTTTATTAATTACTGAGGCAGGCATTGCGCTCCCTGATACTCTCGCTCGTATTCAGCCTCATCGATACACTGACAACAACCTGCCTATTTATGTCAACCTGACAACCCCCACTATCTGAAATGCAAATTGCATCGGGCGAACCTGGCCCCCGGCTCGGTTGGGAATATAAACAGTACTTGTTGTGTGGAGCGCTATATGCTAAGACTTGGTTTAACGACATATATGTACCCAAGAAAGACGCTATCAACATGTAGATATGTGCATGTCTCGAACATGCAGTTGTTGGTAAACTTCGAGTTAGTTCACTCCCCTCAGTCGAGCATTCGTGTCTACTAAGGTCCATGCACTACCTGCAGCTAAAATCATTGTATTCACAATCAATAAACTTTAGAGGTAAAACTGGGGTTTCTATTAGAACCAATTTTTGTTCCTTAGGAGCTGCAACAAAAGGAACTGTTCTTTTTGAAAAGGAACACCTTCATGAGTCCCTCGTAGCCTATTGTATTTCGTTACATCTTGCTACACTGATCTTATACAAGACCCAGTTTACAGTTTTCCTGGCTCTTCTACATAGTCTTCTAGTTTCTTTTTTCAAAGCCTGAAGTCTATAATTCCACCAAGGATCATTTTTGGTTTTCTAATACGAAGATGACAATTATCTTTATAAGATTTATGTATGGCCCTCTGCACTACATCCACAGCAAACTCCAGCTGATCAATTGATCTAATCCTCCCAGGAATAATTGGCAAGGACTCTCCAAGATCTTCCTTATATTTGTCTTAGTCAGTCGCTCTTGGATTCCTTTACCTAATCGGATCAGAATTGTTAGCTATCAGTAAAAAACATATATGATTGTGATCTGATAGGGATGTCTCAGGCGATACGTGTACGAGAACTTTATTGCTCGATCAACCAGATTATTGATTACGCTAATTTCATAAGGTGGATGTGATATGGACCTAAAATTGGTATCTCGGTGATCCTTATCAAAATAAATAAGGATCATCGAGATACAAGCACAAACGGATTTCATTTTAATTTTCTTCACGATGCTTCGAACACTCGCACATGGATTGTCATCTTGAGTTGAAGTACACAATCGTACCAAGTGCGCATTCTCGCGTTGCTTTTAAGATGCTTTCAACAAAATATTTTGGTTGAATCAATCAGATCTTTTGCTTGATTCTAGTAAAATGTTCTTTTGAAGTATTTCGTGGATCCAACCGAAAAAATGTATTGAATCAACGAAATATTTTATAACATCAACAAGACGATTCAACCAAACACTTTGATACATTGAAGCAAATAAGTTTGGTCAGTTGAACAAAAATTTTTTTCATTCAACCAAAACGTTTTTTGAAATCATGCAAGTGCAGTGATCAAATCGATTTTGTTGGCATCAAGAAATTTTTCATTCTGGGTGTAATTTCTTGAATATTTTATTTTAGAGTTAGGATTGCAACATGAATTAAGCAATTTCTCGGTGATGCATAGAATAGTATTATCTAACATTGCAGCTTCAGGCAAAGAAATTTTTCCTGACGTTGCAACAAAAACTTATGCGATAAGACTCTATCTTTGCAGAATCTTGAGCAATGTGGATCACCTAGGCATTAGTTTTTCTATTATTGGTCTGTTCGTTTCTAGTATGTGTGTAGTAGTCGATGTGAATATTCTTCAATAGCAGGCAAGGCACCATTGTATCCAGGAAATAATTCCTCTAAAGTCGTCCGCATTGAAGTTATTAATTCTGTAAGAAGAAATAGAAATAGGTGCATATTGTTATTCATACTAGATAAATAATGAATTAGAACGTTGATTTAAATATATGACAATATAACTAACCTTTATATTTTTTTTACTGTTTCAGGTGAGTACCTTGAGATTGAGATCTCAACTTATTGAAATACATGCATGTATGCGTCGCTCATTCCGATCGTAAGTAATGATACTCATTTACTTTGTCATATATGTATTGTATTTTTTTGCTGATATGTTTAAGAATATCTTGTAAAAACTTGTCACAGCTTCCTAAATTAAACACTTTATAATCCACTCGCGAAATTGTTCACATATTCCGATTCTTTATGTCAAGTACTCACAGTTCAACCATTCACGAGTGAATAATAAATTTAAATTTAAATAATAATAGGAGTGAATGGTACAATATTAGGCAAGGTGTTAAACAAGGATGCATCAAGTTCTCTTAGCTATTTATTATATTCATGGATAAGTGTCTAAGAATGACCCTATTCGACGAAAAAGGTGTGGATCTCGGAACAGTGAAGGTACGTGGGTTAGCGTTTGCAGATGATATGGTTGTTCTGGCAGAGTTGCTCGAAACCTTACAGAGGATGTTGAGCAAATGCAATACTAGCATGAAGATCATGGAACTTAAAATTAACATTTATAAAACAAAAAGTATGGTATTTGAAGGAAATAATGGGAAAACAGTATGCTATAACCAAGAAAAGAATAAGAGTAAACTGAACGCGTGAATATTTTTTGTTTTTGTTGAAATCGCATCTGTATTTGTGACGTCACCTTTTTTTTGAAGGGCCCTTTATTTGTATAATGTCCTTTTTAAAATGCAGAAGCCAACAAGTCGTCGTCGAAATAACCAACATCGTAAATAATAAGAATTGCTGAAGCACGAACCAGCGTTCGGGAGTTTCAGAAGTTCGTGACCGGATGATGAAGCCTTCCCAAAAACGGTTTTATTTCCAAGAACCAGAATTATTATCATGAGACTGTTGGTATTAAACTTAAATACTGAATAAAGAGTGTTTTAGAGAATCTTATTATATTGACCAGGGTTTTAATTCATTTTTTGATGCTACTTATTAAATAGTTTTGATTACTGGTTCTTTATTTCTGGAGAAAAAAAAATCTGCTTCGGACCGGATTTGAACCCGGAACGCCACTATACATATACTGAGGCAGATTTTTTTCTCGGTTCCAAAAAACTTGAACACTAATCAACATTATTTAATATCTAACAACAACAAAAAAGGTTATTAAATAGTGTTCTGGTAAGATATCTTCCATTTTTGTATGTAATAGATTTTGTTTTAGTAGCTTGGCGTATTATAGCATGAAGAAGATGGCTTTATCTGGTACCATCTACCTACTCAATAAACTTTAATGAACAAACATTATTAACAGGAAGGGAATGACCTACACGTCCGTCGGAAGTCATAAAAGCTATTAAAACGTAACCCTTGCACACGACTGGTTCACAGTATACCAATACATGTTTACCAAAAGAGATTAATTTTCAAACCAATAACAAGACTTTTCAACAATGGAGTTGAATTTTTAAACCAAAAATATGAATTTTGAAACCAAAAATATGAATTTTCAACCAAAAAAATTAATTTTCAACCAAATAGTTGAATTTTCTATCCAAATATTTTAATTTTCTTCCAACAAAAAAAAATTAATGTGAAACAAAATAATTAAATTTTCAACCAAAGAGGTAAATTTTCAACTAAAATGATGCTTTTGCCACTATTGTCACTTTTTGAATCGCGAGGGAATCTACAAAGAATTTAGTTAGCTCTAATTAAAAATAAATAAATTAGAAATCGATTCAAGATTGTAGCCGGAATTGTATTTTAAACATTTTTTCGTAATTTTGCCCCACTGTGCATCGTAAAAAGATTTTAATTTTTAATAAAAAATAGCCGAATTTGATCAAAAAAGATGAATTGTCAAAGAAAAATGTGAAAGTTGATATTTAAATTAAAAAAAGAATTTACTTTATAAGTAAAAAACAGTTCAATTAAACCAAAAAAGACGTATTTCCAACAAAATAATTAAATTTTTAGTTAAGAACATTAATTTCAAATTATAATGATGAATCTTGAATTAAAAAAATTACTTTTGAATCCAATAGTTTAATTTTCGACCAAAAAGATTGATTTTCTACCAAAAAAGACGAATTTTTAACCAAAAACATGAATTTTCAACTGAAAAATATACATTTTTAACTAAAAAAGAAGATTTTTCAACAAAATACATGAATTTTCAACTAAAAAATCAAAATATTCACAAGAAAAGAAGATTTTTTAACAAAATAATTGAATCCTTATTCAAAAAGATAAATTTGCAACTAAGAAGATTAATATTCTACCAAGACGAATTTTCAACAAAATATATGAATATTCAACTAAGAAATCAAAATTGTCAAAAAAAGAAGATTTTTCAACAAAATAATTTAATCCTTATCCAAAAAGATAGTAGAAAATACAAATTTTCAACAAATTACATGAATTTTCATCAAAAAATAAAAAATTTCAACAAAAAAAGATCTTTTAACAAAAAAATTGAATCCTTATCCAAAAAGATAAATTTTCAAATAAAAAGAATAATATTCTACCCAAAAAGCCGAATTTTCAACAAAATACATGAATTTTCCACAAAATAGTAGAATTTTTAACCCGAAAATATGAATTTTAAACAAGAAAGTTAATTTTCCACCAAATACTTGAATTTTCAAAGAAATTGTTTCATTTTTAACTGAATAATTGAATTTTTAACGAAATAATCGAATTTTTAATTAAGAAAATTAATCTTAAACTATAATGATGAATCTTTAATTGAAAAATATAAAATTTCAAATAAAAAAGAAGATTTTTTAACGAAATAATTGAATCTTTATCCAAAAAGATGAATTCTAAAAACAAAAAGAAGAGACGACATTTCAACAAAATACATGAATTCTTAACTAAAAAGTAAAAATGTTTAACCAAAAAATAAGACTTTAAAGAAAATAATTGAATCCTTAGTCAAAAAGATCAAATTTCAACTAAGAAGATTTTTATCCTACACAAAAAGACGACTTTTTAACAAAAAACATGAATATTTAACTAAAAAATCAAAATTGTCAAAAAAAGATGATTTTTCAACAAAATAATTTAATCCTTATCCAAAAAGATAAATTTTCAACAAAGAAAAAAAGACAAATTTTCAACAAAAGACATGAATATTCAACTAAAAAATCAAAATATTAAAAAAAAAAAAAACGATTTTTCAATAAAACAATATAATCCTTATCCAAAAAGATTAATTTTTAACAAAGAAGAAAAGACGAATTTTCAACTAAAAATATAAATTTTCAACAAAATAA
>JAABKJ010001345.1:0-30920 GCA_011634705.1 Andricus grossulariae | reverse complement strand
ACGTCCGTTAGCATGTTCGCTATCATTCCCTAAATTTTTAAGGCAAAATCTTTATTATTGTAGGAAAAAAGCCGGGGCAACCTAACACTGCTAAACTCGATAATTTTTACAAGTATCACATGCCCTTAAAGATAATATTTATTATACAGCACAAGAATAGGCTAAGTTTAGGATAAAGACCATTTCACTAGTCCAACTACCCACGCAAATTCAACTTGATTATGCCAAATATTTAGTGCAGAATTTGTTCAAATTTGTTGAACCAAAATTACAATTTGTGCAACACTGGAAGTCCCTGATAACTCAAAAAAACACTGGCCAGGCCAGCGAAACGTTTCGCTGTCCCCGACATTGTCCAAAATCAACTTTATATGGGTGCAATGATGTTTGCCGCATGAGCTATAGTTTTTGAATGTTGAAGTTGGTTACAAAAATTTGAAAAAATTAGGACGAAGATAATACGCTTATATAAAGTTGATTTTGAATAATGTCGGGACCTGCTGGCAAAATATTTCACTGTGCCGGGCATGAGGTTAGCCGTCTTGCGGGTAGTTTTTATGGATTGAAGTTGATTGCACAAATTTAAACAAATCAAGTCGAGAATAATACGCTCATATAAAGTCGATTTTGGACAATGTCGGGACTGGCTGGCATATTTCGCTGGCCTGGTTATGATGTTTGCCGCATAGTGGGTAGTTTTTACGGGTTGAAGTTGGTTGCACACATTTAAACAAATTGAGATGAAAATAATACGCTCACAAAAAGTTGATTTTTGATAATGTCGGGGCCAGCGAAATGTTTTGCTGGCCCGGCCATGGTGTTTGCCGCCTAGGGGGTAGTTTTTAGGGGTTGAAGTTGTTTGCACAATTTTGAAAAAACTTGGGCGATTATATTGGGCTCATGTAAGGTTGAATTTGGATCATCTCGGGGCCGGCGAAACGTTTCGCTGACACTTCCAGTGTTTTTTTGAGTTGTCAGGGACTTCCGGTGTTGCACAAATTGTAACTTTGGTTGAAAAAATTTGAACAAATTGTGCACTAAATATTTGGCCCAAAACGAGTTAAATTTGCGTGGGTGGTTGGGCCAGCGAAATGGTCCTTTTAGGATGACCGTGTTACTGTTGCTAAGGTCGTTTCGAAACGGTAGATGAGACTTTAGAAGTTGTGTTGTTTGGTTCTTGACGTGTGCTCCGTTTCGTCTCGCTCTATACTTGCCATAACTTATTTATTAGGCAATTTCGTACTTTGTATTGTATCTTAGTGATAGTATTTGTGTTCGGCGTGCACTGTATATGTTGCATTTGGTTATTTTTGTGCTCTTTGGTGCTTAAAAGACTGTTTTTCAGTTTCGGAGTTCGACTGTGCTCGCGCAGCTTGCGTATTGCAATGGGTGCTTGTCACGAACGTAATAAGACAATATCCAGAGGATCGCCGGGTGCTGTTTCCTGGGTCAACTGTGGTGTATTCAGCCTCTTACCCTGCATCAGCGTTGGATTTTCAAAAAAAGCATTTTTTGATCTAAAAAGGGAATAATCGATTTTATTTGCGTGAACTGCATATCACTGAATGCTAGCAGCACCTCTTCAGGTTCATATGAAAGCTCCTTGCTAAGTGCAGAGATCGAACCTGCCAGTGAGGATTAGGTAACGAACCCCTCATTTACAACAGTTTCACCTGTCACTGCTGCGACCCTGCCGCCTGGATACATCGAGGCTATACACAGTGCGGTCTTCCAAGCTCAGAGGGAAGCGATCTTGCAGGCGCAGAAACAGTTTAGAAATCTTTTCAAAGAATTTGACACTAAGCAGCATGAGTGGATTACAAAAATTAACACTACGATGCAGGAAATCAAGACAGATATTTCAGAGAATTCTCGTAGAATCAATCTGCTTGAGAGTTCTACTCTTAGCAATGCAGGTCATGTCACACAAATGAAGACGGAGGCAAGCTCGCTAAAATTGAAGGTCGCCTCACTTGAAGCTTCTTCCAATTACCAAGAGCAAGCTGCGCTTCAAAGTACCCTTGAGAATAACAGGTTAACTATGAAGCTGAATGAGGCTCTTTCATCGGTCCTAGAATCAGTTGACAATGCTTTTGATGCTCCGTCCGCGAAAGATGACCTAATGAATGATCAATAGTAGTGGTGAACTTTATCACTGGAGGGAAGTCAAGATTGGGGTTCCGCAGGGCTCCATTCTGGCACTTTGCTCTTCAATCTTTTCACTTCTGATCTTCGAAGTGAACTTCCACATTGCGAATACCACAAATATGCTGACCATTTTAAAATTAACTTAACGGGTCTAATATCTTTATCTTTATTAAAAAGATTACTTGTTCTAGTCCAATAGGATATCAATCGCAAAATCCTCTGGGCCTGCAAGAATGGACTTTCTCATAACCCGGGCAAAACTCAGGCAATTGTTGTTGGACCCACTTCATCTCCGTAGCTTGAAACAGTGGCATCATTCACACCCCTTCGTATCGAGAATCTTACTATCCCTTTGTCGGAAGTGGTGAAAGATCTGGGATATTGCCATAACCGTACCTGGTCCTGAAAGGAACATGTACAGAGTATCTCAAGGAAAACATACAGAATTCTACAATAACTTTATAGAAATAAGGACTTTTTAACTACCTCCACTCGGATACTTTTGGGTAAGAGTTTAATCTTGCACCATTTTGACTGCGGTTGTTTAGTATATGATGATTTGACCGACGATTTAAATTTAAAGCTTGACCGTGCGTCAAATTCCTGCATCCGTTTTATCTACAATTTGCCTAAATACGAACACATAACTCCATTCAGTTTTTAGGCTGGTCTGCTTAATGTTGCCAAGAGAAGACAATTCTTTATGGGTAATTTGCTCTACACTTTTTTTCAGAAGGAAGCTCCTGAGTATCTATTCAACCTATTCCAATTTGTAGACAGAGACCTTCCAGCACAGTCTAAGCTTCGTGAAAGACATAAAATCCTTAAGACTACTTTTCACAGAACGTGTCAGCTTCAAAGATCATTTCTAGTAAGGGATGCCCGGTTATGGAATAAAGTACCATACGATATTATAAATGCACCTTCTCTGTATCATTTCAAGAATCTCTTTTCCAAATATTTGTACAATACTCCTAACCCAAAACTCGAAATTACTAACTGGCAAACTCTCATATTTAGTTCTTGAACATTCCATCTTCGAATTTACTTTTGCTATCATAGACTTTTGCAATGTATTCCTTTAAGCACAGTTTTTCCCTCTTTATTCCTACCTTAATATGCACAAGACATACTGATTAATCACCTAATGTTAATTACTACGCATTAATCTCATACTTAATTCGGAACGTATTCTAAGTTCGACTCTATTTATTTATTTTATTTACTTTATAGATTAGATTTTATTATTCATTATAGTAGAACAAACTTGACGCCTTCAATCTAAGAGATAACGACTATAGTGTTTAAAATATAAGCAAACGAGGTGGTAGAATATTCATCAGTTACATTGTTAATAAAATTCGTCATTATAACATTAATCAGTTTCTTCTCTTATTAGAAAAGATGAGAGTTCTGTGGACTCTGGTCCTATTCTTGACGATGATGCTCAATTCCATTGGTGAGTATGATAATACATATAATTTTGACCCATAATTTTGAGTAAATATTTTTCATCATCACGCACGTCAAAATTTTTGCGATTCAATCTGCACGGTGCAACTATACACGTGCCCCTCTATGCACATACCCTCTGTGCAATTCCTACAAGTAAAATAGCCATCAAATTTTTCAATTAAAAATAGTCGCGCAGATCACATTTAATACTCAAGGTTATGTTCGAAATCCCATAATAATATTTAAAATTATCCAAAATCCACCATCAGCACTTTTAACGAATCAAATATAAAGTGTCTTTCTGCAAACCAGCGATTATATTAAAAAATTGTCAGTAGTCACACACTTCACCTTCATAAATCTCTAGGCTGTGTTTTTCACCCTATACTATTATTCAGTTATCCCGAAAACTCACCCACTTTAAACTAAACAAATCCGAGGTATCTTCACGCAAAACAGCTAAAATATTTTGAATTATTAATAACCACACCAGTCACCTTCTTAAGAATCTAGTAGATGTCCAGATGCCCAAAATAATATTTAACAGTCACCAAAAACTACCAGTAGGACAATGAACACTTCCCATCTTAGTTGTCTTCAACTAAACATGCTGAAAATTTTCAAAATTGAAAATAATCATATGACTCACTTTTTCAATATACAGAGTAGATATCCCAATTCTCAAATTATTAACCAAGAACAATCGCAAGAAGCCTAACTGGCACATTTCACAAACCCCATATAAGCTGCCTTCAACTAAAATCACCAAATAAACATCAAATTAAAAAAATCAGCAGTCTCATTTTCAATAATTTATTATATAGCCCTGTCATCACAGTATCTAATACAGACAAAAATGTTTCAAATAAAAATAATCATACTAATCACCTTTCTCAAAGTATCTAATAGTTACTCTCAACACCACAATATTATTTTACAATCCCTAAGGTCCAGTCTAGCACAATTAACAAACTCTGTCCCAGCTGCCTTCAATTAAAAACGAAACAAATTAAAAAATTGGAAATATTATTTCATTTACCATCCCAAGACTCTAGGAGATATTTCTATTCCCAAAATAATAATAATTAACAATTTCAAAAAAACAGCACCCCTGGCACATTTAACCAACCCTATCTCAGCCGCCTTGAACTTAAAACGCCAGACAAATTTTAATTTGAGAATAGTAATACCAGCGACCTTCATAATACGCTAGCGGTGAATTTTGAAGGTGACTTGTGTGATTAATCTCAACTTAAAAATGTTATGGCTGTTTAATGCACATACTGGATACTATACTAATATGTCTCGCCCTATAACTCTAGAGGTGGGTTCACTTGGAATTCTATCTGGAGTTCCACGTGCAACTTTTACGTTGATTGATTTAATTGACCACTAGAATTTCACGTGAAATTCCTTACTCCACGTAGAGGCCAACGTGGTTTTCGACGGATAATTCCCCGTGAACTTTTTCTGTTCAGATAAGATATCCTCAATTTTCATTCATGACAAAAAGAATTGGATAAAGACGTTGTCAACAGTTGACAACCCTGTCAAAAACTACAATTGACAATTACAACCGCATTAACAACTAATGAAATACCAACTTACAATTGTGTATTTTGAGAAAAACGTAATCCTGTGTTTCTTGTTGCAGAAGTGAGTTTAGAGTTCGAGTGCTTGCCTAATGGCCAGCCTATTCCTGGTGCTCCTCGTCGCAGACCTCTTTTTTCTTTTTTCCCTGAAAGATCTCATTCTTCTTCAGGGTCTCCACCACCTGCCGAACCTTCTCTTCGTGCCAGGTCCAGGTCTCCTTCTGCCAGGCAAACTGTTTCTCACGTACTTGGATTTGCGCTTGATGAACTTAGATTTGTTCGACTTATTCCCTACAACCATTCGAGCCAGACATTCGAACTTCGAAGATACGTTTTTCCTCCCGATAAGCCAATTCGATTGAGAACCCAATATCAAGACCTTATTCCCATGCCGAGAGAAGAACAAATTGTATTATCAACATCCAATGGTGACGTCTGTGCAATATGGGAAAGAGCACCAAATAGAAGCAATTATTTTCGTGCAATATATACACCGGTCCATTTGGGGTCAAAACGGGCAAAAATAAACATAGACAGCGGCGCGGTTGAAGAGTTGACCCCAGAAGAAATTGCGAAATGTATAGTAGGCGTGAGAAACAGAGTCAATAAGTGTTTCAAAATATTACGTGTACCTTAAGTTTATATATAGGCCTATCCAAATCAAAGGTCAGAACAGTGAGAACTGTGACTTTGTGATTTCGAGTTCCCTCTTCAGGATCGCCCCTGGACCGAGAAACCAAGAAAACCCGAAAATAAGGCGAACTTTCTCGAGACCAGAAAAAAACGGAAAATGACAGTGTATTTCGTTTTGTCTGGGAATTGTATATATTTTTCGACGAAAGATCTATCCAATCGCTTGAAATATCACAAATCATGTTTATGGCAAAATTATGTTTTCTAAAATTTTGGGAAATGAAAAAAAATTATCAGTAATCACGTGTGAAATTTATGAAAAATAATTATTTTGTGAATGGTTTGAGTATGCTGGTCATTGAATTTTTTTTACGGTCTCTTTTTAACAATTTCAAAAAAATATTTCAATTTCAAAAAATATTTCTAACAAATCTACTGTTTCTAGTTTAAACTATAAGTAAATAATCTACAAATACAGTTAACTTCTTTTGAAAATTCACATTTAAACAATTTTTTTAACCATTTCAACCACAGAAGAATTTATTTGAAAAATTGAAAACAGTAGAATTGCAGAGAATGTTTTCTACAAAAAATTGAGCCGTCCTTTATTAAATTTCAACTAATTTTTGAAAATTTAAAGAAAGCGATAGCAAGATAAAATTCAATTGGGAAAACAATTATTATTGAAATACATGTTTTTTGTAAGTTTTATAATTTTGTCATTAGAAGCAGTTTTTCATTTGAAATTACATTATCAGTAGTCTAATTTTATCCAAAAGTACGCTAGGTACAAAATAACGTTATGCAACAAAGTTGTTTCTCTTTAAAATGTATACAAAAATTCGTCATGTTGCATAATACGTAACTCATAAAAAATTTACAATCAGTCGATTTTTCAAAATATTTCTATTACGAGTACATTAGGATTTTTTTGGTAACTTATATCAAGATGAGTATTTTTTCCGTGTATTAATATTGTGTATTTAAACTTGGTTTGAAAGTCCGTTTCCGATACTAAAATTAAGAAGAATATTTGATTTGATTTGAAATTACCGATAAGTGAAAGTTTTAATTTTCAACTGAAATCGTGGAGAATAATTCATGGATTTATTTCAAATTTGACTTCAAATTCAAATTCCGGCGCCAAACTTGAAAAATATATTTGATTTGATTCGAAATGTTAATGGTAATGACAATTTTTTAAATTTATGGAAATTTGTGAAAATGTATGAACATTTATTTAATGTTTTAGAATCTGTGTAAATGTTAGAAATTGGTGGAAATTTATGAAAATTGATGGGAGCTTATCAAATTAATGGGAATTTCAGAAAACTTTTGAAATTTATGAAATCTTTGATATTTATGGCAATTTATAGAAATTTATGTAATGTATGGGAATTTCTAAATTTTTTTTTTAAATTTATGACAATTTATTAAAACCTACGAAATTTATGAAAGGTTATAAAATTTATGGGACAATATGAAACTTTATTAAATTTTGTTTGGATTCTACATTTATCCCCATACTTTCACTTGACTGACCAATGTTGGTTGGGACTGACGTTATACTGGACTCACCACCTTACGAAGACCTGGGGTCGTGTTTATAATGCGCAGCGCGTTTTTCTTTTGTTTATATTTTTATATCCCTTTTCGCTTCATAGAAATTTTATTCTCGTATTTATTTGAAGAAAAGAAAAACGCGTTACGTATTAGGTGCACGACCCCTCAACTAAATATTTTGGGCATGGCTTGTACTACAAAAATACATTCCCGGCATCATATCGGTAATTGGGTGTATATTTTAAACAAGGAATAATACAAGCCAAAGAGTAGCCTTGGATTGGATTGAAACTTTTGTTGACGAAAGGCATGCTTCTGGAATAGTTTCACGATATGAATTACAGTTCATTCCAACGTCGTATTTATTTCAATAGAACATGAATCATTTTAAACATCAAAAATGCTTTATATGTGAAAAATCATTGTAGAGAATAAAGTTAGTATGATTGTACTTGCGATTAAGCTACAAGAGAATTATTGTTTATTATTTTGAATGATTGATATGTTAGGCCAATTCATTATTTACGCATTTAATAAATGTTGAATATGAATGAAATAAATCATTTATTTTAGAATTTGATGTTCTGGAATATTAAAATAATATTACGTAGATTCATTTTAAAATTGTGATTAATATAAGTTCATTATAAGTTTACTGTAAATTTCAATTAAAAGTAAACATATTTTGAACATTTGATAAGTTGAAATCGTTGTTAAAAATACAGTTCGTTTATATTAGGATTTTGATCACGTTTAATAATAATGATTTATTATCATAAATATGTAATACAGGGCATTCAGTAATTATTTGAGGATATATGCAATTAAGTTTTGTGATAACATCAATTTTTTGTTTTAAAAGTATTATTTTCTTAATTCACTTGTGTGATTGAAATAAGTTTTATCGGCAACATTAATTTTTTTTACTGGAACTGAGACAAAAATGTATTTTAAGCCGTTGTTTTTTTATTTTTATCGTAATATAATTCACAAAATTTTTTTAAATAATACCAACTTTCAGAGACATTTTTGTTTCGTCAGTATTACCAATACAGCAGGTATATTTATATAAACAAAAATGATCAGGTTTTACTTATTTCATTGTATAGCTTTTCCGTGTTCTTAGAGTCTTACGAACATTTAATCAATTTTCAGATTCCTTAAACGTCATTTACTTAGGAAATTTATTCTATCACATCAAGTTCGTTCTAATTACGCAAAATAAACTCAAAAAAATCTGAGTTCTTAATTAACACTGAGCAATTCATAATTTCGAAACTTCACCTCTTTATTTCAATCAATACATTCTATTTATAATAATATGTGAAATATGTGTATCGTTAATATCATTCTGCATGGAGAAACTCAAATGATTTTGTGACAAATAGGATTCAGATAAAAATTTCATAATATCTGACGTCAGCATATTTTCATTGTATATGTACGTAGTTATCGACAATAATTAACCTCTCATCTGAATCTAATTATTAAGAATAGTACTATATATTTCCAAGACAATATTTGTTCCAAAGTATAAGAATAGCACAACTTACAAAATTTGCTCACCTGTCTTTACTGTGAAATCTCACTAAATTCCATTATATCCATTGAAATTCTTGAAAAACTATAATATCTTCTCAAATTAATTGAAATCTCGCGATTTCTAGCGAAATCATTAATATTTTATGAAATCCCATTGAATCTTTGGAAATACCTTCGATGGGATTTCATGAGAGTACCTTGAAATCTTTCAAAAATATCTCTTATTGCATGGAAATGCTTCGAAATTCCCTTGAGATATTGAAATAATGAAGAATCTTTTCAGATATTAGGAATTTATATGAAATTCTTTCAAATCCTTTGAAATACTTTAAAATTCTGTGGAAGCGTGCGAACTTTTTTGAAATCACCAGGAATCGCTTGCAATACTTGATATCAAGTGTAATTTTTAGAATCCTTAAAAATCTCTTAAAATCCTGTAATATCTGTTGAAATTTTTGAAACCTTAAAGCTACGGCTCTTGCAGTCAGCCACGTTGAATTGGGCTAACTCCTCAACGCAACGAACTATGCGGTTAAGTCACCAGTATCACACAGTGCCACCCACGATAGGCCTCTCTCGGATGGAGGCCATGGTTAAGCTGGGAGTGGCAATGGGAACGAACCGAGGCGACGACCAGGCAATGGCCACGGACAAACGCGAGAACGTAGATTTAAGTGGTCAAACCAACTACGGAGGGACATTCTTACCTGTTGAAAAAGAAGTTCACCGGCACGGAGAGGATTCATGCAGAGGTTACATGAACGTTGGGTCAATATGCACCTGGAATATGCTCATAAAACGCCTCAGTATTCAAGAGATCAGGTATCCTTTTTGCGCAAAAACAGATATGAAGCTCTTCATCGGCAAGAAAAAGAGCATCATCCTCCAGCGAACATAACACCCGTTCCAGCAAGACCACCTTCACAGATAACCGATAATGTCAACATGGGCAGTCCATATTATTCTTATTATTATTATTATTGTCTTGTAAGGTGGTCCATTTAAGTCCCGTAGCACGGCGGTTAAAACCTATTGTATTATGCCTTTTTATTTTAAAATCCCGATGAAACAGAGGTCTATATACGGATCACCCTCGCAGCTAAAGTATCATTTAAGTCAGCGGTCCCCAGCGAGGAGAAATTTCTCGAGTTCAGCTCTTTTAACACGTGTTTCGTTTCCACCGCTCCGCCTCCCCCCTCAGCTGAAAGAGTGAGACGGAAGTTTTCCGTGCTGAGTGAGGAGGCATATTGGTGGAAACAAGACATGTGTTAAAAGAGCTGAACTCGAGAAATTTCTCCTCGCTGGGGACCCCTGATTTAAGGCCTTCAGCATAAGTAGGGGAGTGTTGTACAGGTTGGAACACTGCTTTGGTTGGGACAGCTCGTTTTTCTCAATTTCTTTGCACTGGTGCCACCTGTTATTAGATTAATTTTCAATAAAGGCAGGATTTTTTAACAGAATTGTTGGATCTCCTAAGCTGAAAACCTAAAAGGAGCGGTAAATTAGCTGAAAATTCGATTTTTCTTGAAAAAATAAGCTTAATCGTAGTCGTTTATTCCAATAAATAACAAAAGAGAGTGCCAAAGGCACAAAACACTAAAACCAAAATCTACTGTCCCTAGCAGACCTCGCGCATGTCGGCTTTCCGCACACATAATGTAAGGAATAAGCGATGATTAATTAATAATTAATATTAATTGTATTATTACTTAACACATTTTACGTGCATGAGTCAAATAACTTGATAAGGAATTAATAATCCACTCAAAGTTGAATTTTTTAGTGTGGTTACCTGTGTACCCGGGTGTGCACACAAGGGTTAAAAAAATCTACAGATACAAGATTTTTTATTAGACCCCCTTCGACCTCAAAAATCCATGTAAACCGGATAATCCACTCATAATTCGGAGTAATTCAAGTAATTCGGATCCACTTGTTATCCAGAGTAGTCCACATATAATCCACTTGTAATCCCGTTAATTAGGAGTAATTTAGGCAATCCAATTACTTAACTTGTAATCCAGAATAATTCAGGTAATTCGGAGTAATTAACATAATATTTACATAATAATTTACAATAATTATTATCTATTTTTTGTTGAAAACTGATCTTTCTTAGATGAAAATTCACCTTTTTCGGCAGAAAATTAATCTTCTTGGTTGAAAATTCAACTATTTGGTTAAATATTAATCTACTTTGAAGAAAATTGAACTAAATTGTTGAAAATTCGTTTTTTTCGAAATTAATGTTTTTATCTAAAAAATTAACTATTCTATTTTTAGTAGAAAAATTATATTTTTTGGATGAAAATTCAACTGTTTGAAATTCATGTAGTCTGTTAAAAATTCGTCTTTTTTGGTAGAAAATTAATCTTCTTGCTTGAAAATTCATATTTTTGGTTGAAGATTCAACTACTTTTGTGAAAAATGTAACTATTCTGTTGAATATTATTTTTTGTTATTCAAAATTAATATTTGAACTGAAAATTTTACTAATTCATTTTTTATTGTAAATTTGTCTTTTTTAGTTAAAAATTCATGCATTTTGTTATAAATTTGACTTTATTGGTAAAAAATTAATCTTCTTGATTAAAAATTTAGCTAGTCCATTTGGTTGAAAATCAATGTATTTTGTTGAAAATTGATCTTTTTTCGTAGAAAACTAATCTTTATAGTTAAAAATTCATTTTTTTGTTGTTGCGAATTCAACTAATTGGTTGGAAGTTAAACTACTTTGTCAGCAATTAATTTTTTGGTTGAAGAAGCATCATTATAGAAGAAAATTTATCTCCTTGGTGTAAAATTGAACTATTTTGTTGAAAATTCGACTTTAAAAAAAAATAACTTAGTTTTAACTATTAAAAATATAAATATTCCATTTTTGGTTAAAAATTAACTACTCAGTAGAAAATTAATGTTGTCTGGTTGAAAGTGCAACTACTTAAGTAGGAAATTTAACTATTTGGTTGACAATTAATTTTGTTGTTGAAAATTCATGTATTTTGTTGAAAGTTCGTTTTTTTATAGAATTTTTATTTTTATTTATTTTGTTTGACGATTCATCTCTTTGGCTGAACATTTAACTATTTTTTTAAAACGTTTTTTCTGTAAAAAATTAATCTTTTAAATTAAAAATATAATTTTTCCATTTTTGGCTGAAAATTTACCTTTTTTTGATTGAAAGTGCACCTATTTTTTTGAAAAGTCGTGTGTTTTATTGAAAATTTGTCTTTTTCCGTAGAAAACTTAACTTCTTGGGTAAAAAACCTTGTTTTTGTTTGAAAATTTAACTGTTTGGTTGAAAATTAACCTACCTTTTTGAAAATCAAACAATTTTGTTAAAGATTTTCTTTTTGTTTGACAAGTCAACTGTTTCACTCAATTTTTAATGAAAAATTGATCTTTTTTAGTTGAAAATCCAACTATTTGATTGAGAATTGATCTTTATTAGTTCAAAATTCAATAGGGCTTTTTTAGAGCAGAAGTACCGAAAAAGTCCCACTTATTTTTTTGCAGGTATTACTTCATTCTTACTAAATTTTTACAAGCGCTTAATAATTTTTGGGACAAAATTACTAAAAAAGTTCAATTTTTAAAAAATTTTTACAAGTGTTGATGGGATTTATTTCCCAAAAAAGAACTGCTGAAATAGGACAAAAGTACCAAAACAGTTCAAAATATGTTCTGTTTCACTAAACCTCTTTAAGGACAAAAGTATCGAGAAAAGTCCAACCTAATTTTTTTAGCCAGGACTTTTGTAGGACAAAAGTACCAAAAAAGTTCAAAATATGTTTCGCTAAATTTTTTTTTACTTTTACAAGTCTTAAAATGATAATAATAATTTCTAAAGAATTAAGTGGGAATTTCCAGGTTCCTTTGCACTTTCGCAATTTTAATCTGAATTCATTTACTTTCGATATTCTTCTATTGAAAATAAAATTTTTCAATTTTAAATACTTTAAATTGTAAATCATACAATTTCAACTCCTTTCTCATGAAATTTTCCAATTTTAAAAATTACAGTCTAAAATTTTTCACTTTTGAGAGCTTTGATACAAAATGATTTAATTTCAAATTATGCAGTGAACACTGTTATTTATAAATTATACAAGTTTGATATTGCACGTGTTCAATTGAATATCGTTCAATATATACTTTTTTAAATATCAAGCGCTCTCATATCGAAATTATTAATTATTGTTTAAAAAAATTGAAAAACTTCTAATATTAAAAATTTTGTTTAATAATATATTTTTGAATTATCTATATTTTCATTGTTAGAAAATGAAAGTCTAGGGACGCGAATAGCATTTATTGTTAGTTAATAATAATTATTATTAATCATGTCAACCTAATAAAATGGAGTCAAATCCGACGAATCACTTGAATAGCAAAATTAGTATTCTAATCTTGCAAGACTATAAACTACCAATTACCAAGGCCTCTGCTTAGAATGTTCATAATAAGCTAATACGCATTTGAGGATGTTTTAAATTACTCTCGAGACCCTCTTAGCGTAATCATATCAAAATAATTACCCCGACAGATTTATATCTAAAAACCACAAAACCGCACAAGCCTCCACGTCTGCAAGAAATTCATCATCTCAGAAAACACTAGCTCTTTTTACAACAATCTTCCTACTTCCATTACAAATTTCACGGACATTACTCCTACTAAAGGATAAAATTCGTGTAATAATAATAATAGCTGTAATTTTCCTTGAAAAAATTTATTAGAAAAAATTAGCATTGCAAAGAGAGAAATGATGATACCAACAGAAAAGTTAAGTACAATGTTTACAGTTGGAACTATTACGATCACTGGTGACGGTGAAAGCTAAACGAGAAAATAATTTTATGACAACCGAGGAGAATTTTCATATACGCTCACTTTTTATTGAGATGAATTTTCAGCAAGATAATTCAATCCGGAACAAAAAACAGATTCATTTTCAACCACAGTTCCATTTTTAACCAAAAAATATGAATTTTCAACTAAGAAGATTAATTTTCTACTAAAAAAGACGGATTCTCAGCAAAATACATATACATTTTTAACAGAAGAATTGAATTTTTAACCAAAAATGAAATAGTTAAGTTTTCATATGAAAAAAATATGAATTTTCAACAAGGTAATTTTCAACCAAATAGTTAAATTTTCAACCAAAAAGATAAACCTTTAACTAAAACTATGTATATTCAGCAGAAAAAAAATGCATTTTTAATAAAGAAGCTCAACTTTCAACCAAGAATTTGACTTTTCAGCCAAAAAAGATGAATTTTTGACAAAAAATGTAATCGTTGATATTTCCATAAAAAAAAAAAATTTTCAAGTAAAAATCAGCTAGTTAAATTTTAAACCAAGAAGATTAATATTCTACCGAAAATACGAGTTTTTAACAAAGTACATGAATTTCCAACCAAATAGTTACATTTTCAACCAAAAGTGGAATAGTTAATTTTTCAGTAAGAAAAAAAAAAATTTTAACAAAAAAAAAAAGGAGTTTTTAACCAAATCTTTAAATTAAAAAAAAAAAATTAATTTTGAACTAAAATAACCAATCTTTGACTTGATGGTTGAATTTTAGAGCCAAAAATACGATTTTTGTACAATAAAGATACTTTTCAAACGAAACAGATTAATTTTTAACCAGGCAGTTGCATTTTTAACAAAAAAAGACCAAATTTTAAATCCAATTGTTGAATTTTCAACCAAAAAGGATGACTTTTTAACAAAATTTGGGAATAAGGTGATTTCTCATAAAAGTAAGGTGATAAAACGGGACTAAATTCTTTTGAATAAAATTAATGTAAATACCATATTGAATTTAATATGAAACACTTTAAATTCCTAGCTTTGAAGTCGAAATATAGTGCAATTTCAACAAAATAATAAAATTTGCCAATCAACAAAGTTTGGAATCAAAAGAAATAAATTTTCAACCTAAAAAGAGGAATTTTTAACAACAAAAAATTCATTTTTAACCAAACAGTTGCATCAGTAACCAAATAGTTGAACTTTCAAGCAAAACAGGCGAATTATAAAAAAAAATAGTTGAACTTTTAACCAAATACTTAAATTTTCTAGCCAAACATACAACGTTTTTCGAAGACAGTTGAGTTTTGAATAAAAAGTTTAATTGTTTGATAAAACACTACAAAAGAACAAAATGATGCATTTTTGAAAAAAAAATGAATAGTAAACCATATAGTTTAATTTTCATCAAAAAATATATTCTTTCATCCAAAAATGAAATCGTAAAATTTTCAGTTTAAAATATTAATTTCGAACAAAAAAAAAACAACAAATTTTTAACCAAAAAAGACGAATTTCTAACAATATACAATGTTTACAGTTACAACTATTACGATCACTGGTGACGGTGAAAGCTAAACGAGAAAATAATTTTATGATAACCAAGGAGAATTTTCATATACGCTCACTTTTCCGCGGTTAAAGTCGAAGCCATAGGAAACGAGAAATAAGATTAATTTATTTGCTCTGAGTCTTATGAAACAGGCTCGGAAACAGGCAAAGATATTAGAAATATTGACAACTTTTTTCTGTTAAGCTAAATTTTTTAAATATTTTTTTTTGTTTCAAATAGAAGTTGATTGGCAAGACTTATAGAGATTAAGGGTGTTAATTAATTTTTTTAATCTCTTTAATTAGTGTTTCCCGCTTGACCGGTTATTCATTTAAACAATTCAAATATTCCATTGTTTTTAACTTATTTTTCTTATCTAAAATAACTTCAGTTCATTTTAAAGTTGTTTAGTCCGAAATCAAAAAGTGTAGTGGAAAAATAACTTTTTTTTCATAGAAAAGTTTTCACTTTTCTAACCTAAAATTTTAAATTATCAAACATGAACTTCAATGTTTATTTAAACTATTATTATTTATTCTTTAAATTATCAACATTTTTTTTATTCATCGCAGGCTTCACATTCTTTCCCCTTTTCGTCTTTTCCCCATTTTTCTCGTTTTTTTTTCACTTAAATGCGAACTGAATTAATAAAGCCCAACAAGAAAATCCAACTATTTTTTGTTAATTATTTTTGGTCGAACAGCAGAATAGTGTATTTGTTTGATGATTTCATTATTTTGATGAAAACTCAAATGTTTTGTTAAAAATTTACCTTTTTGGTTTGAAAATTCAACTATTTGGTAGAAAAATTGAGCTATTTGGTTGAAAGTCAACTTTTTTTCGAAAATTCTACAATTTGGTTAAATCTTTTTTTCTTTCTTGATTCAAACGTGTTTCTTCGTTGAAAATTCATCTCTTTGGGTAGAAGTTATATCTTTTTTGGTTAAAAATGTAACTTATTGGTTGCGAATTCAATTTGTTAATTCAACTATTGTTTCAACATGGATATTTTCGTGTTGAAAATTCAACTGTTTTGTAGAGAATTCTATAATTTGTTTAAAACTTTTGTTTCCTTCTGAACTGAAAAATCTATCTTTGCTGAAAATTAAATTCTTTTGGTAGAGATTTGATCTTTCTAGTTAAAAATGCACCTGTTTGGTTGAAAATTAATCTGTTTGGGTTGAGGATTCAACTATTTGGTTAAAAAATCATCTATTTTGGTTAAAGTTAACTGTTTTGGATTGAGAATAAAATATTTTTTGGTAAAAATATCAACTATTACACTTTTGGTAGAAATTTAATTTTTTTTATTGAAAATTTAACTGTTCCATTTCTGGTTCAAAAATTATCTTTTTTAGTTGAAAATTTTTTGGTTATTTTTTATCAGTTTAGTTGAAAATTCACCTCTGTAGTTGAAAATGTAACTATTCTGTTGAAAATGCCCTGTTTTTTTCTTACAAAAAATAATCTTTCTGTTTGAACACATGACTATTTCATTTTTCGTTCAAAACTGTTATTTTTTAGTTGAAAATTCATCTTTTTGGTTTGAAAGTTCATCTCTTTTGGTAGAAATGTCATCTTTTTTGGTTAAAAATGCAACTGTGATTAAAGCTGATCTGTTTTGTTTGAGGATTTTACTGTTTTGTCGAACATTGTTCGCTTTTAAGTTGGGAGTTATTTTTTTGTTACCTGAAACTGTAAACGCTTGATTTTTTGATTAAAATAATGCTTTTTAGTTAAAAATTCAACTATTTGGTTGAAAATTAATCTATTTTGTTCAAAATTGAACTTTTTTATAGAAAATTATTCTTTTTGTTTTAAAATTCATCTATTTTCTTGAAAGTGCAATAATTTCACTAGAAATATTAGAAACTTGAAGCATTTCCATATATAGTTTGTTTATATTAAAAAAAGAAATTTGAAAACGATAGAAGACGATGGAAGTTTAAATGTATAATAAGTTAAACGCATAAATTACATAAAACAATTAAAAAGATTGTTTTAATTAATGGGACAACAGAAAAATCCCGAAAAATAAAATTGGCGCAATATAAGAATCCCGAATTGAAAAATTCCAGAATAATAAAATTCCCGACAGAAATTTAACGAATTATAAAATATCCAAACTAGAAAATTCCCGAATTATAAAATATCCAAACTTGAAAATTCCGGAATTTAAACAATGAAAAAATGATTGTTTATTAAGTATTATTTATTCATGAAAAATACAATAATCAAATCTTTTTATCAGAGAAAATTTTTGCTTAATGTTTAAAGTTTAAAAAAAATTATTTTTTGAATTTAGAATAACAATAATTGAAAAAAGTATATTTCTAGATGAAAAAATTTCGTTCTTTTTTTATCTCCATACTGGTCCTTGTTATTGCTTCTTATCGTCCATTACCGTCTTTGTTCTCGTATTTCACGATTTAGAGGAAGTTACGTCAGAAATTAATTTTAGGATCGTCCTGCTTCTCTTTATAAAAGACTTCCTAAAGAATGAATATTTCAAGGTCTGAAGAATACCATCGACGCCTTCAATCACTATATCCAACCACTACCACTAATGACACTAATTCTTCAACGTCCTTGTAACGAGGAAACCAATTTTTGAATGTGATTATACCTACATTTTGAACAAACAGCGCACATACTTCAAAGATCTAATATCAAGGTTTTCAAATTTTCTATTTTTTTTAATAAGGGTAAAGAAATTCTGGATTTGATTTCTAGTCGATACTAGGGGTATTTCCTATCTGTGTCTCAGACTAAATACATTGTTTTTATTATCAATCATTAATAGTCTGAATTTTATTAAAATAAATTTAAGAAACAACATTGAAACTGGGGAAAATAGTGTTTTAGTACAGTAAAATTTAAATTATTTTTTAAAGTATTTGGAAAGAAATCCAATATTTTCCATTTTGAATGAAATTATTTTTAAGGGCCGTTTAAATACTTTTATTCGAAACCACCATGTTATGAGCCTACAACGCCCCCTGAAAAGTGAGCGTTAGATAGCCCTTAACCGAATACTGTCAGCTGCTGACAGATTATTAGTTCCGAACGCCGCCACACTGACAAATTACTAGTTACACAAATGGCCACTGAATAATGCACAATGTATTCTCTAACCGTACTGTTGATTTTTCAAATTTCGCGCCATACAAGATTACCAATCACAGCGAAGTAGATGACTGCCACATCAGTCGTATGTTTTCACATACGACTGATTTCGAATAAAATATCGTACATCACTCGCAGGCTCAGATAGGTACTCACGTAAAGCTCAACGTTCGTAAGGATGACCTGAAAAACTATGGCCAAAGGCCCTGCTTTTACAACTCGTCCTGAAAACATTGATCTCCCAAATTTTAGAAGGTGAAAATTTGAAAGCAATCAGTTTTGGGAAAATACAAATGTTAATTATTACAATAGAAACAATTCAATGAATGCTTTAAATTAGAAATGCTCATGAATATTTGGAATTTGCAATACTAGAAATCTAAGTACATTTAATTTTGAAATTTTAAACTTACATACACATATAAGCCAGTTTTTTGAACTGTCTAATAAGCCCAAGTTGAAGGGAAAATGTCAATGTTATCAAAAGATATTACAGCAAAACGGCAATTTGCCATGTTTTCGAAAAAATGCAATAACTCTGGAAATAAGTTTAAAGTTAAGTCATAGTATTTTCATAAATTGTTAATATATTTTTACAATTTCTGCCCTAGGGTCAAGCTTGCTGCGAAAAAAGCCCAAAATTTCAAAAATGTGTAAATACATACAAAATTGTCTTTAAAATCATTATTTATCAAACTTTGATCCAGTTTATTAATATTTGTAAAAATATTATTGTTTTTAATTTTTTAATTAACTGGCGAGTAGAATCATTTTTTGAAAATTTGCAACTTTTTTCACCAAGTAAGCCAGAGAAATATTTTTTTTTAAAATTATTTAGAGTGTTATTCCAATTCTTTGAAAACATCGTAATTTTCAATTTTTTTGCAAGTATTAAGCAACTACATTTTGGAAATTCTATATGTGAATATCTTCAATATGAAAAAATCCATATTTAAGATAGTTATGCCAAAAATCAGATCTCTGGAAAAAAGAATTTTTATGATTTTAAAAATCAACATTTTTTACCAATTTTTGAAAAATGTCTTAATTTCAATAAATGATTGCTTTTTTGCCGAGAAAATATTCTCCACAAATCTACTATCTCCAACTTTGAAAGTAAATTTTTCTATAGCCGAAATCGTTTAGAACAATTAAAATTTTTTTTTTGAACAAATAGCTATATTAGAGGATTGTTAACTTATTTTCGAAAATTGAAACAGTAGATTTATAGAGAATGATTTCTCGAAAAAAACTATGATTTATTAAAATCAACCACTTTTTTAAATTGGTTAGAAGGAACAGTAACAAAAAATTCAATTACAAAAAATATCGTTAAAATAACTATTTTTCGTAATAAATAAACTTTTTTCATCAGGAAGCATGTTTTTTGTTTGATAAGACATTACTGATAATATTATTTCAATTCTTAAAATCATAGAAATTGTTTTTTTTTCAGAGCTGATTATAATTTTGAAATACAAATATTTAATTTATATTAAGAAATCCCCAAATATGAAATGAGAAAAGTTGAACTTTAAACTAATAGAATGACATAGGAAATTCTTACAATTTTTGTTTAAATAAAATAATTTATTTAAAAAAAGGCGTGGAATAAATGTTTTATCTTGAACTAAAATATTGGCAGCAATTTTTGCGTCCCATGTATGTGATTCATAATTAAATAACAATGCATTTTACGTCACAGTTGAAGTGACGCACAAAACCAAGCACCGAATAAAAAATTGTTTTAACACATATAAATCAATTGCATTTCAGTTAATAAACTAGTAAAAAATTCTTCGAAATCTATGACCTCATAACTTATAAATTATAATAGTACAATGAATAATTTTCCAAATTGTAAGTAAACTTTGTTTTACACTAGACTTTCCACTAAAATAATTGAGAAAATAATTGCATAAATACAAACTGAATTAATAGAACCCATTAAGAAAATCTATTTACCGTTGAAAGAATATTATTTTTAATTTGAAAGTCTACTATGTGGTTGAAGCTTGAACTATTTGGTTGAAAATTACTTTTTTTTCTGGTTGAAAATTAATTTTTTTATTGAAAATTCAACTATTAAATTTTTATTTGAGAATTAATATTTTTTGGTTGAAAATCCAAATATTTTGTTGAAAGCTGAACTACTTTATTAAACATTCATTTTATGGATTCAAGAGTGAACTTTTTTGTTGAAAATTCGTCTTTTTTTGGTAGAAATTTAATTTTTTTGATTGAAAATTCAGCAGATCAGCTGAAATTTCAACTATTAAATTTTGATTTTGGAATTAATATATTTTGCTTGAAAATACACCTACTTTGTTAAAAGTTGAACTATTTTTAAACATTCATTTTATTGGTAGACGATTAACCTATTTTATTGAAAATTCGTCTCTTTTAGTAGAAAATTGATTTTTTTATTATTGAAAATTAAACTGATTAGTTGAAAATTTACCTATTAAATTTTTATTTTGGAATGAATAGCTTTTGGTTGAAAATCCAACTAATTTGTATGAAGTTGAACTACTTTATTAAACAAGCATTTTATGTGTTAAAGAGTGATCTATTTTGTTCAAAATTCATCTTTTTTTTGTGTAGATAATTAATCTTTTTGATTGAAAATTCAACTGATTGATTAAAATCGAACTTCTTTATTAAAAATTCATTTTATTAGTTGCAGATTCATCTCTTTGGTTGAAAATTTAACTATTTTGTTTAAAATTAGTTTTTTTTATTGAAAATCTATTTTTTTCTACTGCATATTAAACTATTTCATTTTTTGTTGTTGAAAACTGATAGTTTTAGTTTAAAATTGAACTACTTGGCTTAAATATTGAACTGTCTTTTGTTTGAAAATCATCTTTTTGGGTTGAAAATTCTATTATGTTTGTAGAAAATGCAATTAGTTAGTTGAAAATTGATATTTTTGGGTTGAAAATTCAACTGTTTTCTAGAGAATTCGTCTGTTAGGTTCAAAAATTGAACTATTTGGTTGAAATTTTTTCTCTCTTGACTAAAAAATCCTTCCTAGTTGGAAATTCATCTTTCTTGATAGAAATTTGATCTGTTGGTTTGAAATTTTTCTTTTGGTAGAAATTTCATCTTTTCTGTCAAAAAAGTAACTGTTTGGTTAAAAATGAACCTGTTTTGTTTGAGTATTCAACTGTTTTGTTAAAAATTCGTCTGCTTGGTAGAACCCAACTGTTTTTGATTTAAATGAAAACTTTTTTGGTTGAACTATCAACTACTTGCTTGAAAGTTAAACTTTTTGCTGAAAATTAACTTTTTGTTGTTGAAGGTTGATAATTTTATTTGAAAATTGAACTATTAGGTCAAAAATTTAATTATTTCGTTAAAAACTCAACTACTTTGTTGTAAATTCCATTATTTTGCTAAAAATTGAACTGGTTTGTTGAACATTTATCTTTTTTATAGAAAATTCGTACTTTATATTGGGAATTCAATTGACTTTTCATTTTTTATCATGACGCCCTATTTTTGTCTCAATTGAGTAATTCTTGGAACAAAATTGTTTTATACACAATTTATACAATACAATATACACCAGATGAAATGAAGAAAGGGAACGATCGAACGTTGACCTTCTTCAATCAGCAAGTAGATTATAACCCACATGGGAAACATTTTCGAACAAAGCAATTGCATCAGAGCAATGGAGTGGAGTGATATCGAAAAAAATAATTTTTTATGCTATTTCTTTTGTTATCACCGATAGTGAGGAATTACTTGTTACGCTGTTGTATTCGACTTAATGCGGCAAAATTGCTTTTAGAATAGACGGCATTAACCTGGAGAAACGAGTTTCCAAGAAAGTGCAAAGTATCCCTCTCAGAATCATTCAGAACGTGGTGTAATAAATTTTTTCCTTTTTTAAATTACGAATTATGGGGGAAAAAATAAAAAATTCTTCATGATCAGAAAATACACGATTACTGTATGGGAAAAAATATTTCCTAGCATTATTGAATTAATTGAAACATTCAAATTTAGATATAAAAAAAGGTTTGAATTTTGGTCTCTCCTAAAATGTCGAATGAATCGATTAGTATCCTGACTTTTTAAGAAAATTGGGAAATAACGTGACTTTTCATAAAAATAGAGAAATAGAAAGAAATTAACTATTTAAAATAAAATTAATGTAAATAGGTACAATATCGAAGTCAATGTGACACACTTTAAATTTCTAAGCTTTTAACCAAAAAAAGATGAACTGTGAACCAAGAAGATTAACTTCCTACTAAAAAATACGAATTCTCAACAAAATACATATATTTTCAACTAAATAGTTAAGTTTTCAACGAAGAAGATTACTTTTCTTCCAAAAGAATCAATTTTCATTTGAAATCAAAGGCAGCTGAATTTAACCAAAAAGATGAATTTTGAACAAAATAGTTGAATCGCCAATCAAAAAATTAATTATCACCAGATTGTTGCATTTTTAACAAAAAAGGATGAACTTTCAAACAAATAAGATTAATTTGCTATTAAAAAAGACAAATTTTCAAAAAAGTACATACATTTTGAACCAAATAGTTGAATTATCTACCAAGAAGATTAATTTTTTTACCAACAAAGACAAATTGTCAATAAACTACATCAATTTTGAACTAAATAGGTAAATTTTCTTTCAGAAAGACGAATTTTTAACTAAATAGGATAATTTTCAGACTGGAAAAGATAACTTTTTATCAACAAATGGAACAGTTAAAATTGAACGTTCTACGTAACAGATGAATTTTCTACCAAATTGTAGAATTTTCAAGCCAAAAGACGGATTTTCTAGAAAAAGTTGAATTTTCAACACAAAAATATTAATTTTTACCAACAGAATTAATGTTTTAACCAAACAGTTGAATTTTCAACCGAAGGGGTCAATTTTCAACTAAAAAGGATTATAATTTTAAATAAAAAACAGTTTAATTAAACAAAAAAAGATGAATTTTCAACAAAATAGTTGAATCCTTAACAACAAACAGATTCATTTCTAAACACAGTTACATTTTTAACCTAAAAATATGAATCTTTAAGTAAAGAGTTGAATTTTTAACCAAGAACACTAATTTTTGACCAAAAAGACAAATTTTCAAGCAATAGTTGAATTTTCCGTACAAAAATATTTAAAAAATGAATTTTCAACAAACTGTTGAATTCTGAACCAAAAAGGATGAATTTTCAACCAGAAAAATTAATTTTCTACAAAAAAAAAACGAATTTTCAACAAGGTGCATGAATTTCCAATCAAATAGTTGAATTTTAAACTAGAAAAGAGCAATTATCAATTAAATTATGAATTGTCTACAATCAATGGAATAGTTACATTTTTAGTTAAAAAATTAATTCTCAACTAAACGAAAAAGGTATTTTCCACAAAATAGTTGAATTTTCAACCAAAGGGATACATTTTTCACAAAATGGTTCAACATTCAAGCGAAAGGATGATTCTCAATCAAAAGATTAATTTTCCAACAATGGAATACTAAAATTTTCAACCAACGAGATGAATCTTCAATTCAACAAAAAAAAATGAATTTTTAACAAAGTTTTTCAACTTTCGATAAAATTATAGAATTTTGAACTGTGCGAGATGAATGTAACTAAAAATAGAACAGTAGGCTTTTTAAACAAAAATAGTTGGATTTTTTCATTGGGATTTATTGATTCAGTGGGAATTTAAGCTCAAAAACGAGAAAAAGAGGAAAAAGGGTAAGTTTCTTGAAAGCAGCGAAAAAAAAGAATTCTTCAAGTGCAGTGCAATAATTAAATTTATGATAGAATCATTATTACGCAAGAAATATAATTTTGAATATTTTTTACTTTGATCAGTGTTGGCACGTGGGCGGCACACCGGGGAAAGTGGTAGAAAAAAGTACACTTTCGATAACAATAGTAACTTCAAAAACAAGCCGACAGAGTAACTATTGTCATAGAAAGAATACTTTTTCTACCACTTGTCCCGCTGTGCCGCCCATCTGCCAACACTGCTTAAAGTCAGAAATATTCAAAATGATATTTCTTGCGTAACAATCATTTTATTATAAATTTGATTATTGCACTGCACTCGCATCACAAAACTGAACATTTAGAGCATTTAAATGGCTTCCTAGTTTCTTTCGTTCTCAAGATAAAGTATTTATAAATAAATCCCCGTAAAAAGTAAACTATTAAATATTTCAGAATTTTGAAAAATGTATTGCATTAGAGAATGTTCAAAAAATATCAGTGAATTTGTTCAGATTTTTCATAGCGCCTACCGCTTTCTGGGAACAGGTGAAAGTCGACGCTTGAAAAAGGAGGCCGAAAACCCCTGTTTTTTGGGATGCTTTGCCCTCTAACTATTGATGAAATTTTGTTAGGGCAAAAATGATCATATCGTTGAATTTGAAAGACTTCAAGCTTTCAGATGCTTTATATTAAACAATACAGAGAATTTTTTAAGTGAGTTGCAATCAAAAGAAGTAAGGGGCCTCGACTTTAGCAACTACATTAAACGCTAGATTGTGCTAGCAATTTTAAATAAAAAATTACCTTTACATTTAATTTGTATTTTGGTATTAATGATTAATTTGCGACAGGAAGCGAGACGCCTCTTTGATGCGATCGCACCGGAAATGGAAAATCGCCAGCGATCTTGGCCAGATTGGTGATTCTTCTATGCCACGCGCACAATTCCTTCACTTGCAATTGCTCGCAACCTTCACTTATGCTCGAGCAACCTTGTAATCTCATTTTATGGTGAGAAAATTTACGATCTTACAATCATTGAGATTCCATTTAATTTTCTTCATCTTATTAAATCAGGGTGTCTAGAGTTTCTTACAAAAACGAACCAGGATTTGTCCAGGTTTTCCAAGACAAAAAAATTAAATTTTCCAAGTACACTTTTTTTTACAGTAAAAAATACTTTCCACGAAAGATGGTAGAAATGGTAGGTCTAGTGGATCTAAAAAAAGTGTCACATGCGAAATTTCTTATACGCCCCCAAAATCTGATCTTGTGGTCGGAAAACCTTTTTTTGGTGATTGTTCAGTTTGCCATGGTGAAAAGTCATGACGCTACGATCGAAAATATTTCAGAGTTTCATATATTTTGAATTTTAACAACAATTTAATGACATTTTATTTGATCCAATAATTTGTTGCTGTTAATATAATCAAAACGAGTTTAATTCCGTATTTAGCTAGCTTTTTTTATTAGAATTATTTCAAATTTGACTGAGTTATTACAAAGGTGAATTTTAAATCCCATAGAACGAATTTTCTGAAAAAAAATTTCAAAAAAGTAGTTGAATTCTTAACCAAATTATTGAATTTTCAACCTACAAAGATAAATTCTTAACCAAAACGACGAATTTTCAACCAGGTAGAATAATTTTCTATAAAAAAAGACAAAGTTTCAACAAAATGCATAAATTGTCAAATAAATAGTTAAATTTTTAAATAAAAAAGGATCTGCAACCAAGAAAATGAATTTTTAACAAAGTAGGTAAACTTTTAACCAAAAAAGTCAAATTTGTAAACCAGAAGGCAAATTTTCTACAAAATATTTGAATTTCGAACACGCAAATATTAATTTTCTATCATAAAGACGAATTTTCAACAAAATAATTTAATTTTCAACCAAAAAGATGCATTTTCAAACCAATATTTTTCCGTCAAGAAAGAAAAAAAAATGCATACAAATTGTTGAACTTTCAAGCCAAAAGACGAATCTTTGGTAAAACAGTTACATTTCAACCCGAAAATATGAATTTCAACCAACAAGATTAGTTTTCTACCAATTAAGACGAATTTTTAACTAACAAAGATCAATAAAAAATGGAATTTTCAACTAAATAGTTAAATGTTCAACTTAAGAGATGAATCTTCAAACAAAAAAATTAATTTTTAACGAATTGGTTGAAGTAGATATTTCAAACAAAAAGGATGGCTTTTTTACAAGAAAAATTTGAATTTGCAGCCAAGTAATAAACTTCTCAACTAAAATCATGATTATCAGGAGGAAGCAACTGAAAAAAAAATGGAAAGTAAATTACTAAAAATTTCCGACAAGAACATGATATCCGGGTATCCCCAGACTCCATTTTCAAAATTCTCTAACTTTACTCTGACCAATTTTTAGTTTTCCCTGATTATAAATATTTAAATATCAGATTCTTAATCTTTTAACATTTTTAAAATACTATATTTCATACACGGAATAAAACAATTTCACATTAGAATAAAAAATTTCAAGTTTATTATCCTTTGCCAGTTAGTATATTTAAAGTGCTTCTTTAAGAAATTCCCTAACTTTTCCCTGATTTCCAGGTTTTCCCTGACCTACGGCCACACTGTACAAATAGTGTGGGATAACTCAGTCAAATTTCAACCAATTCTAATCAATAAAAGCTTTTTTCAAAAATGGAATCTTTTGAAAATTTTGAATGAAATTGTTGTTAAAGTTGAACAAATCGGGAATAAGTAAAAAACTTTGAGATATTTTCGATTGCAGCTTCGTGATTTTCACAGTGAGAATATGGATAACTTCCAAGAGGAATGTTTTTCTACTTTCAAACTTTATCTTTTTTCGTTCAGCAGAAAACAAGTTTAAAAATCTATTTTTTTAAGGGTATGACAATTCCAAGACCATGAGCAAAATACGTTTTTCCAGCTAAAAAGAAATTCAAGGTCTTTCCAGGTTTTCAATTATTTCCAGGACGCTAGACACCCTGATTAAATTAATAGCGACTTTTTCAATTTACCATGGTATTCTAAACATGTATTTTGAATAAGTTAAAAATGCCTTCATCTTTATTGGCAATTCTTCAGCTTTTAATGGGATATTTATCAAGGAGTATAACGTGTGATTTTTAGTTCCAAATGTTAATTTGCACTCCAGTATCTCAAGTGTTTTGAATAATTCAAAATAATTAATTCAGCTTTTTTTTATATTTAGTTATCTAGTATCTCGGTTAAACATGTGCACAAATTCTGTACCTGGCTTGAACTTTGCACATTGAGTCATTCAACTGGAATTCTCTCACAAAGAAGTTGACATCGAAATCAGCCTTCGATAAAGGTGCTCCAACTGTATGAGCATAAACTCAGACATAGATTTTTCTGTTTCCTTGAAAACAATTTATTTTTTTATTTTTTAGGAAGGGTGTAATATTTTATGTTACAATAAACCATAAAAATAGTATAAACTACGTCACGCTATTTTTAAATCTTTTTCCGAAAAATATTGGATTTTCAAGAAAATAATTGAATTTTCAATCAAAAAAGATTTTAGACATTTCTAAAAAATAGTTGAATTTACATTTACAATTTATAGACATAAGATGAATTTTCAAATAAACAGACGAATCTTCAACAAAAAATGAAATGGTTCATATTTAATCAAAAAAAAAAATGTATTCTAAATAAAAAACAGTTAAATTAAACAATAAAAGACGAATTTTCAACCAAAACAGATCAATCATTAAAAAATATCTGGTCAAATAGCCAGAATTTAGTCATTAATTGAATCAAACAGTTGTATTTTGAACCAATAAAGATCAAATTTCTACCGCAAGAGATGAATATTAAGCAAGATAGTGAAATTTTGAACCAAAAACGATTCTTCCATGAAGAAATAACAAAAATTACAATCAAATTGTTGAATTTTCAAGCCAAAAAGAATTTGATATAAAACAGTCCATTCTTTCACCCGAAAATATGAATTTTAAATAAAAATGTCAATTTTTAACCAAATATTTTAATCTTCATCCAAATCAAAGGACCTTTCTACCAAGAAGATAATTAAAAACTTTTATGATAAATCTTCAACTTATATGATGAATCTTCAACTGAAATAGTTGAATTTCCAGATTAAAAATTTTTATATTTAAAAAAAAGAGGACTTTTCAAAAAATGGTTACATTTTCAACCAATGAAATGAAAAAATAAAGAGATGAATTTTCAACTAAAATTATGAATCCTCCACAAAAAAATTAATTTGCAACAAAGTAGTTCAACTTTCAACCAAGAAGTTGAATTTTCAAATATAAGAGATAAATTCTCAACAAAAAATGTAATAGTTGATATTTCAACCAAAAAATATTTTTATTTTAAATCGAAAACAGTTGAATTCATCCAAAAAGGTAAATTTTCAACCACACAGTTGCACTTTTAACCAAAAGAAATTGAAGTGTCTACCAAGATAGATGAATGTTTATAGAAAAAAAGCATTGAATTTTCAACCAATTAGTTGAATTTTCGACCCATAAATAAATTGACTTCCTTAAGTATATGCGCTTCAAAATCTGATTTTTTAATGCCTTCTTGTGCAATTTTGTTACACAAATGGACTTTTTTAAGTTCATTTAAAAACAAAATTATTTCCGAGAAAGGATTTTTTTAACCTAAGCAGTTGAGTTTTTAACAAAAATGATGACTTTTTCATAATTGACAAAATAATTCAATTTTAACCAAATAATGAAATTTTCAACTAAAAAAGATCAATTCTCAGCCAAAAATGTAATAATAAACTTTACACCTAAAAAGAATGAAGTTTCAACGAAAAATAGTTGAATATTTTCTTATTGAGTTCTATTAATTCATATTGCAAATCTGTATTATCATTTTCTGAATAAAATTTAATCTATTAATTCAGTTCGCATTTAAGTGGAAAATAAGAAAAAAAAATGAAAAGTGGAGAACATGGAAAAGATTTTTTTATATTGATACAGAATTAAATGTTTAAATTTAATAATTAATAGCATTTGTTAATATTTAAAATCTTTCCGCCTTAATATTTGAAACTTTTGAAACTTTGAATCGTTTCCAAAGTTTCATGAAACTTTACAACCCTATGGAAAATAATATCCAAATACACTTAAGGTAAACAATCGTTTTTTCCAAGTTAATAAAAAAAAGTAAGTTTCGACCCATGCAATTGGCATTGTTTGGCCCTCGGCGTGCAGATATCTTGGATTTCACCCACCCAACCTGAAATACCTAATTAGGGACATAACTTTATTTTTCTAAGACATAAATTGGAAAGAAATTATTTTTCACAATAAGTGTATTTGGAAAAGCTTTCGGTATGAAAATATTCAAACTTCCAGTTTAGAAAATTAAAAAAAATTAAACTAGATAGATCAAAATTAGAATGTTTGCTTTGTCTAACGTTTAAATAGAGAAAGAAAGAAATAATGTTATTACTTTTAGTTTATTTCAAAAATAATGTGTTTCCTGTAGAAAAAAAAACTTGATAAACATAAACATAAAACAGAAATATATTTCCATCCTTAAATTGTCCATGAAGAGGGTTATTTCCGTTCTAAAAGAAGTTTTACTTCAATTTCACGATAATTCTGCCGGAATTTACGATCTTCTCCCTCATGATTGGTCGGCATTTAGCCATAAAATCGAGAAGAAAAACCACATAGACATAAATGCAGTGGCTCTTGGAAATACTGAAGGACATTTTGGTATAAAATAAAAAAAAATCTTCATGGAACAAGCATGCTCCCGTTAAGGAATAAGGAGCAATCGTCCCATGAAGGACACTATCATCTTCTTAACCAAGTACCAGCCCTCAGCCGAGTGTCCACTTCATTTTTTCGTTAATCTTCGCCAGAAATTATACGCAATTACACGACAATCGCGTGCTACTTTTATATTAAATTACCTAATTTCTTTCATTATTATAAACAAATTAATGTATAATACTCCCCTCGTTGAAGAACGTAATTATATGCCCCCCCCCCCTTTTAAAGTAACGTAACCGTTGACTAAACACAGATTTCACGTTTATTCTGCGGAATAAATTCCTTTAAATAAAATTATTGTAGATACCATATTCAATTCAATATACAATTTTTTTGCAAAAGTTCATTTTCAACGAAGAAAGATGACTTTTCTACCATATAAGAAAACAGTGAAATTCTCTACAAAAGAATTAAATTTTGAACAAAATAGTTTAATTTTTAACCTAATAGCTCAATTTGTATCATAGAGAGATGCATTTTCAATCAATAATATTAATTTTCTGCCAAAAGAACAATTTTTAACAAAAAACAGGAGTTTTCAACTTATTAAGAATACATTTTCAAACAAAAATAAAATACTTAAATTTTCAAATGAAAAAATCAACTTTTCACATACCAAAATACGACTTTTCAACAAATTAGTTGAATTTTCAATCAGAGGTGAATCTTTAAAAAAAAAACAAAGCAGTTCAACTTTCCACCAAGTAGATGAATTTTCAATCGAAAACTGAATTTTCTGCGGAATAGTCGAATTGTCAAATGAATAGTTCAATTTTTAACAAAAAAAGTGAATTTCCGATCAAAAAATTATCCTTCTACCTAAAAGACGAATTTTCTGTAAAATATTGAATTATTAACTCCAAAATATGGATTTTTCCAAACAGTTTAATGTTCATCCCAAAATTATGAAATCTCAACGATATATGTATATATATATATATGTGTATATATA
>JAABKJ010001344.1:6862-30922 GCA_011634705.1 Andricus grossulariae | reverse complement strand
TCTTTTGGGTTAAAAATTCAACTGTTTGGTTGAAAATTCATTTTTCTGGATGAAGTTTCATTATTTTAGTTAAAAATTAATTTCTTTGCTAAAAAATTTAACTACTTTGTTGTCAATTTTTTGTTCTTCAAAATGAATGTTTTCACTGAAAATGTAGCTATTCCATTTTTGTTAGAAAACAGACCTTTTTCAGTTAAAAATTCACTTATTTTCTTTTTTGGTTTGAAAATTCAATTGTTTTGGTAGAAAATGCATATTTTTTTGTTGTAAATTCAACTGTTTGGTTGAAAATTGAACTATTTTCTTATAAATTCATCTATTTTGTTGAAAATTTTTATTTTTTGGTAGAAAATTCATCTTTTGGGTTAAAAATTCAACTGTTTGGTTGAAAATTCATTTTTCTGGATGAAGTTTCATTATTTTAGTTAAAAATCAATTTCTTTGCTTAACAATTGAACTACTTTGTTGACAATTTATTGTTGTTGAAAATTAATTTTTTGACTGAAAATGTAGCTATTCCATTTTTGTCATCAAATTGACCTTTTTTAGTTGAAAATTCACTTTTGTCTTCTATGGTTTGAAAATTCAATTAATTTCATAGAAAATGCTTATTTTTCTTTTGTAAATTCCACTTTTTGATTGAAAATTCATCTATTTTGTGAAAAATTTTTCTTTTTCTCGTAGAAAATTATCTTTTTGGTTGAAAATTCATTTTTGTGGTTGAAGATTCATTATTTTAGTTAAAAATTCATTTCTGTGCTTAAAAATTTAACTACATTGTTGACAATTTTTTGTTGTTGAAAATGAATTTATTGACTGAAAATGTAGCTATTCCATTTTTATTAAAAAATTGATCTTTTTTAGTTGAAAATTCAGTTATTGTCTTTTTTGGTTTGAAAATTCAATTATTTTGGTAGAAAATGCATATTTTTGGGTTGTAAATTCACCTTTTTGGTTGAAAATTTAAGTATTTTGTTGAAAATTCATCTATTTTGTGGACAGTCTTTCTTTGTTTGGTAGAAAATTCATTTTTGTGATTGAAGATTCATTATTTTAGTTAAAAATTAATTTTTTTTGCTTAAGAATTTAACTATATTGTTGACCATTTTTTTTTTTATGAATTTTTTACTGAAAATGTAGCTATTCCATTTTTGTTAGAAAATTGATCTTTTTTAGTTGAAAACTCACATATTATCTTTTTTGGTTTCAATCTTTAATTATTTTGGTAGAAAATTCATATTTTTTGGTTGTAAATTTAACTGTTTGGTTGAAAATTTAACTATTTTTTTTTTAATTCATCTATTATGATGAAAATTTTTCTTTTTTGGTCGAAAATTCATCTTTTGAATTGAAAATTCTACTGTTGGTTAAAATTTTTTTTTTATGATCGAAGATTCAGTATTTTAGTTAAAAATTAATTTCTTTGTTCAAAAATTCAACTACTTTGTTAAAAGTTTGTTGTGTTGAAAATTAATTTTTTGACTGAAAATGTAGATATTCTAATTTTGTTAGAAAACTGATCTTTTTTAGTTTAAAATTCACTTCTTGTCTTTTTTGGTTTGAAAATTCAATTTTTTTGGTAGAAAATTCATATTTTCTGGTTGTAAATTTAACTGTTTTTTTTTAATTCATCTTTTGAGTTGAAAATTCAACTGTTGGGTTGAACATTTATTTTTGTGGTTGAAGATTCATTAATTAATTAAACATTAATTTCTTTGATTAAAAATTTAACTACTTTGTTGACAATTTTGTTGTTGTTGGAAATTAATTTTTTTACTGAAAATGTAGCTATTCCATTTTTGTTGGAAAATTGATCTTCTTAAGTTGAAAATTCACTTCTTGTCTTTTTTGGTTTGAAAATTCATATTTTTTAGTTGTAAATTCAACTGTTTGGTTGAAAATTGAACTACTTTTTTTAAAATTCATCTATTATGATGAAAATTTTTCTTTTTCGGTAGAAAATTCATCCTTTGAATTGAATATTTTACTGTTGATTTGAAAAATTCTTTTTGTGATCGAAGATTCAGTATTTTAGTTAAAAATTAATTTTTTTGCTTTAAAATTTCACTATATTGTTGGCAATTTTTTGTTGTTGAAAATGAATTTTTTACTGAAAATGTAGCTATTCCATTTTTATTAGAAAATTGAAAATTCATATTTTTTGGTTGTAAATTTAACTGTTTGGTTGAAAATTTAACTATTTTTTTTAATTCATCTTTTGAGTTGAAAATTCATTTTTGTGTTTGAAAATTCACTATTTAATTAAAAATTAATTTCTTTGAATAAAAATTCAACTACTTTGTTAAAAATATGTTGTTGAAAATTAATTTTTTGACTGCAAATGTAGATATTCCATTTTTGATAGAAAACTGATTTTTTTTAAGTTGAAAATTCAATTCTTGTCTTTTTTTGTTTGAAAATTCAATAATTATTTTGGTAGAAAATGCATATTTTTGGGTTGTAAATTCATCTTACTGTAGGTTCATTATATATTATAGAGTGGTCTCCCCTATATTTTTTAATCATCTCATTAATCATATTAACTTCATTTCATATTTAGGGACGATGACGACAAATCGCAGAATACTCATCTCTCTTCTCCAAGATGTCACCTATAAAGATAAAATACTCAAGAGAGCAGAAAGGTTTATGAAAATGTGAAACAGAACGTATACGATTTTCAAATAGTACAGCAAGTAGAATAAGATTGCGGTTTTATAGAATTGTTTTAATTTTGTAAAAAGGATTTATTTTAAGGACAGTAACGAATAACTATTTATTATATAATAATAAATATAGTTTATTAAGTAATGCCATATATCTAGTGAAAAGTCGCCTTATAGTCGATCAACCTTTTTTATTGTTCACTTTTATACAAACTTTTTTACTTTTGTATTCACCAGTGAAAAGCAAAACCATATTGAAGCCCAACTAGTCGTTTGTAAGGGCTCTCAATGTTTTATTAATTTTAAATTTAGAAAAAAATGTTTAAGTTATAATTTTAAATTCTATTTTTAATTAATCTAATATTGAGAATATAAAGTTATCGGGGTTACACATGTCAAGTATTTATAAATTATCACTAGACTCTAATTATAGAATGTATTGACGAAGAAGAGTATTATTGTAAATTGTAATTATCAATAATGTGTCGAACATGCAAAAATTTTAGATTGATCAGACCCACGGGAAAGTTTTTTTGAAATCGTTTAATATTAAGTCTTTTTTATGTTTTTATTATCTATTTTAACTTTTCTTTTTTAATTCTACCTTGGTGGTTAAAACTCTTTTCAAATTGACTAGAAAATCGAAAATTATTCAAAATTAACATAATGGGGCGATGGTGTTTTTCTGAAAATAAAAAATCAACATTTTTGTATTTCCGACCATTTCTGTATATTCGAAAAAATACTGAAAATAATTGAAATTGTAGGGTCGGAATGTAGATATTTCTAATGGAAAGGACAGGAAGTCATCGTGAATAAATAAATTTTTTTTTTTGCGCTGCAGAATTTTCTACGTAAAATGTATTCGACTTTGCGGTTTACCTTTATCGCGAAATTGAATTTTGAAGTAAGTAAGTAGATTAATATTTTAATTCGAGCTTTAGAACTTAAATTCTAAATTTTAGGTATTTTAAAGAAAGAAAATTTCAAGAGTTTAAATAAATTTCAAGGCTTTTTAAAAGATTTTAGAGGATTTTAAATAGCTTAGAATATTTTTAATAGATTTCAATAATTTGAAATATTGTAGGGTATTTTAAATTATTCCAGTGAATTTTCAAGAGCTTTAAAAAAGTTTCAGAAGATTTCAAAAGATTTTTAAGGATTTGAAATATTTTAGGATATTTTAAAAGATTCCAAAGAATTCTTAATGAATTTCAATAATTTGAAGGGATTCCAAAGGATTTGAAATATTTTGGGTTTTCTTAAATTATTCTAAGGAATTTTCCATGGATTTCAAAGATTTCAAAGGATTTCAAGAGATTACAAAGAATTTAAAATATTTTCGAGTATTTTAAAAGATTCCGTAGAATTTTCAATTGATTTCAGTAATTTTAAGGGATTTCAATGGATTTTAGGGTATTTTTAAAATATCCAAGGAATTGCCAAGAGCTTTAAGAGCTTTCAAGGGATTTCAAAGATGTTAAAGGATTTGAAATATTTTTGGCTATTTTAAAAGATTCCAAGGCATTTTCAAGACATTTAAACAATTCAAGGGATTTTTAAGGGTCTGAATGATTTTAAGGGATTTAACAAAAATTCTATGGGGTTTTGAAGAATTTACTACAGTTTCGGAATATATGGGAAAATTTTACAGGACCTATGAGGTTTTGAGATATTTTCAAAGCTTTTACGGTATTTTATAATGTTTCCGATGATTTCAATTATTTTAAGGGGTTTTTGAAACACTCAAGATATTCTAATAATTTTTTCTGGATTTCAGGAAATATTGTCAGACTTCATTTATTTTCACGAGATTTTATTTACAAGAGTTGAGGGATTTCGTGGGCTTTTAAAGATTTAAAAATATTTCAGGATATTTCCAAAAATTTTAAAGAACTTCAGGATGTTTTAAAAGATTCCAAAGATTTTTGAATTTACTTAAATAATTTGAGGGGTTTTCAGAGAATTAAAAATATTTTAGAGTATTTTTTAAAATTCTAACGAATATTCCAGAGATTAAAAAAATGTTAAGGGTTTTCAAAAGATTTTAATGAAGTCAAAATATTATAGGGTTCATATTTTAAAAGATTCCAAGGATTTTTCAATTTTTCAATAATTTTAGGGGATTTCAAAGAATTTCAAAGATTTTAGGGCATTTCAAAAAATTCCAATTATTTTTTAAAGGTTTTAAAAAATATCAAGGGATTTTAAAAGATTCCAAATGATTTGAAATGTCTTAGGTTATTTTTAACAGATTTCAATAACTTGAAGTGATTCCAAAGGACTTGAAATATTTTAGGCTATTTTTTAAAATACCAAGTAATTTTCAAAAGGTTTAAAAAGTTGCAAGGGATTTTAAAAGATTTGAAAGAATTTGAAATATTTTAGGGTATTTTTAAAGATTCCAAGGATTTTTCAACTGAATTTATTAACTTTAGGAATTTCAAAGAATTTTAAAGAGTATAGGATATTTTTAAAACTTCCAAGTAATTTTCAAGAGCTTTAAAAAATTGCAAGGGGTTTCAAAAGATTTGAAAGAATTTTAGGATATTTTTAAAGATTCCAAGACATTTTTGATCGATTTCAATAACTTGAAGGGATCTCAAAGAATTTTAAACATTTTAGAGAATTTCTAAATATTCAAAAGAAATTTTAATTGATTTTAATTTTTAATCATTTGAAGAGATTTCAGTGTTTGAAATATTTTAAGTTATTTTAAATGATTCCAAGGCATTTTCAAATGATTTAATGAATTTCAAGGGTTTTCCAAGAATTTTAGGGGATTTCAACAATTTTCATGCGATTGTAAAGAATTTCCCAGAATTACGGAAGATATGGAACGATTTTAGAGGACACCTAAGGTTTATATTATAAAAGATTCCAAGGGATTTTCTAAAATTTTCGAGGATTTCAATTAGTTTTAGCTATTTTAAAAGCTCTCAAGGTATTTTAATAAATTTTATAGGATTTTCAAATATTTTTTGTACTTCATTTGGAGTTCATCCTAAATTCTTATTAATTTGTCCTGAATTCTTTTCAATTCGTTTGTGTTCTCTGGAATTTTTTTAATTCACTGGAATTCTTCCATATTCACTCAATTCTACTCAATTCAATTAATTTATTTTTTCAATTTTTTGTTTTTGTTTAATTCATCCTGAAGTAATTTAAACTCACCTTAAATTATTAGACATTTTACCCAATTCTTTTGAATTTCTTTAAATTTTTCTGAATTCAATACCTTTTTACATATGTTCGAATTGTTTTCAATTTACTTGCATTTTTCTTTAATTCACATGAATTTTGATTTAATACGCCATGAATCTTTATTAATTTTATCGAATTCTTCTCATTTCCTTGAAATTTCTCTAAAGTCATTGCAATTTTATTGAAATCAATGGAATTTTTTGATTTTAACATTTTTTTCCAATTTATTTGAATTCTTTTGAATATTTCTGAAGTCTTATAAATTTACACCGAATTCGTGAAAATTAACCAGGAATCCTTATAAATTTCATCAAATTGATTTGAATTATTTTTAATTCAAAAGATCATTAGTCACATTATTAATGTACGTTAGTCACTTTTTCTGTCACTTTTGTTCACTTTTTTTTCAAGTAAATTAAGCTGTGGCAGCCCTGAGAATAATAAATTAAAAATTTATAAATTTGAATTAAAAATTATTTTATTCTTTTTTATAGAAGATTATATTGCTACCTCATAGAGGGAGGTTTGTAATTACCAAAAAATTTTAATCCACTTTTTTGCCATATTTCGATATAATTCGTCTCCAAGGACTCCAAAACGAAATTGTTAAAAAATATCCATATGTGTCCGTATGTTTGTGTGTGTGTAACTTTTTTATGTGTACCTTATCTCGAATAGTAAAGCGTTTAGAAATTTAAAAAATTGCCAAGCTTATATGAGAAAAACTTTTTGCCATTCGAAATAAAACGATAATATATCTGATATATTTGTTCTCGTCTTTGAGACGCGTTGAATGACCTATTAGAGAGCATTTTATGACCTACTAGTGCCGATTTATGATGTCTCAAAAAATTGTTTATTCTGTTTATATATGAAAAACTTTGTTGATATTAGGAATATTACCGTACTATATCTGATATATTTGTTCGCGTCTTCGAGACACATCGAATGACCTACTGAAGAAACTTCCATGTCCTCTTATGATGTAGCAATACTTATTTATAATTTTTAAAAATATATTGTTTATCATTTTTATATTAGGAAAACTTTTTAATATTGTGAATACAACAGGACTATCATTTGTTCACGTTTCCGAGACGCATCGAGTGAATTATTGTGTAATATTTTATAACCTACTAGTACCGATTTATGAAGTTTCAAAAAAAAAATTTTATTCTGTTTATATTAGAAAAAACTTGCTTGATATTAGAAATAATACAGTTACTATATCTGATATATTTGTTCGCGTCTTCGAAACACGTCAAACGGCCTACTGAAGAACCTTCTATGCCCTATCATCTAGCAATACCTATTTATAATTTTTCAAAATATATTGTTTATCATGTTTATATGAAGAAAACTTTTTATTATTGGGAATACAACAGGACTATATATGATGTGTTTGTTCGCGTTTTCGAGACTCATCGATTGACGTATTGTAGAATATTTTATGACCTACTAGTGCCAGTTTATGAAGTCTCAAAAAAATTGTTTATTCTGTTTATATAAGAAAAATCTTGTTGATATTAGGAATATTACATTAATATATCAGATATATTAGCGTCTTCGAGACGCGTCAACTATTAGAGAACGTTTTATGACCTACTAGTACCGATTGATGAAATTAAAAAAAATTATTCTTTGATATGAGAAAAACTGTCTTGATATTTGAAATACTAGAGTGCTATATCTGCTATATTTGTTTGCATCTTCGAGACGCGGAATAAAGTCCTCTTACGATCTAGCAATACCTAATTATAATTTTTCAAAATATATTGATTATCTTGCTTATATGAGGAAAACTTTTTAATATTGGTAATACAGCAGGCTTCTATATGTGATGCATTTGTTCGCGTTTTCGAGACGCATCGATTGACCTAGTGAACAATCTTTCATGACCTTCCAGGACCTAGCATTGTTTAATTTTTAAACAAAATTATTTACCTCGTCTGTAAGCGGAAATTTTGTTATATTGAAAATATAATATTACATAATGTATTGGATGTAAGTGTTCGCGTCTTCGAGACGCGTCGATTGACCTATTGACGAACCTTCGATGACCTTTCATGATCAATCAATAGCGATCTATTAAGTTTTAAAAAAAGGTTAAATTTTGTTTATATGAGGAAAACTTGTTTTGGTCTTTAAATATTAATGATGAGGGAAAATAAAAAATTAGTCAGGGAAAAGTCAGGAATTTTGGAAATGAAGTTTTGCGACCACCCTCTTCTGGAATGAAGACCTCAAAGCTCATTTGACATTAATAAGCGAATACCGGAAGTGGGAGGCAGATATTTGTTATCTGAGTAATTATCAATAAGTTGCTAATTTTAAGGTCATTTCGGTTGATTTTCGCGTTCGCATTTTCTTTTGGATTGGCGGACATCCAAGAGTTGCGCGGCAAGCTGCTTGTAAATTATGCGTGCTCGTCACGAAGGTCAATGAAGGCTGAAGTGAGTTTAGTAAGTCAGACGGTCAATCGAGTTTGGTACCGCGACCACGAATTTTTTGGTACTGAAGTGTCAGTGCCATCAGTCTAAATTTTTGGTTAATTTTTTCGCAAAAAAAAACAAATAAAAAATCATGCCGCGAACTAAGCAGAAGGTGTGCATTGTTGGAAGTGGCAACTGGTAAGTATAATAAAAATGAACCATGGCAGCAAATTTTGTTTAAAAAGTTCTAACCGACTGTCGGAAAAAAGGGATCCAATTTCTGGGCAGCCTCGAAAAGAATTCGAATTTTTTAAATTAAAATTTGAAACAATTCTGATCCTGTTTTTAACATTTATTGTAAAGAAGAATGGTTCTATCTTCAATTCAAATCTCGATTTAAATTATTAATGTAATCAGAAAAAAATTTGAATATTATATTAGCGAGGACTCAAGTCGAGAACAATAAGAAAAATCAAGTTTGGCACGAAATAAATCTTCAATGAGGCTATCTGACGTGATGCTTCAAAGTGCCAAAAAATCAATGCCAATAGCAAAAACTGTTACACAAGAGAAAATATTATTTTTTTGTTATATAACTAAAGGGTTGCAGTACAGAACTAGATAACCAAGAAAATCGGAATTTTTCGGAAGAGCGAAAAACATTCTGTAAAATCGAAATCACCATTTAAAGACTGAATTAAGGCCAAAAAAGTATAATCAGAAAAATTTATCCATATCCAATAAATAAAATGAGGAAGTTGATAATCTCAAAGTGACAGGAACCTAAAACTGAAACAGACTCAGCTGCGGATCGCTATAAAAATGCAATTTTCAGTTTAAACAATAAATAAAAACTAGCTGACGAGACATTGAGTTGCTTAATTGGAAGAAAATGAGTTTGATACAAAAAAAAAAAAATTCCAAGTAAATCATTTAAGAATTTGGGAGTTAAAATTGTATGGGGTTTAAAAATTGTTTTTGGATATCAATTAAAAATCTAATTTCTAATTTCAAATAAAGTAACTTACTCTCGAGATATGGGGATCCTTAGTAAGAATGAAAAATCTTTGTCCAAAAAAATTAACGCAACGAAAAATGTAATAGTTGATATCTCAACCAAAAAATATGCATTTTCAAACAAATAGTTGAACTTTTAACTAAAAATGACCAATTTTCAACCAAAAATGGAAAAGATGAATTTTCAGTAAAAAAAATTCCATTTAAATAAAAAAAAAAACAAATTGAAAAAAAATAGTCAAATTTTCAAGCCAAAAAACGAATTTTCTCTAAAACAGTTGAATTTTCAACACGAAAATATAAATTTGCAACAACAAAGTTAATTTACAACCAAACTTTTGTATTTTTAAATAAAAAAGAGGAAATTTCAAATCATCAATATTAGTTTCCTACCAAAAAAGACGAATTTGCAACTAACAAAGATCAATTTTCAACCAAAAATTGAAAACTTACATTTTCAGTTTAAAAACTTTATTTTAAATCTCAAAAAAAAGCAAGAAGTTTCAACAAAATCATTAAATTTTTAACCAAAGAGTTGAACTAACAACAAAATAAATAAATTTTCTAAAAAATAGTCGACTTTTCAACCAAATAGTTGATATTTCAACAAAAAAATATGAAATTTCTACCAAAAAGGATAAATTGAGGTTGTGGCTACGCGTACCGAAATTTTGGTACAAATAACCAGATTTTTTCGATACATTTAATTTTTAAACCAAACACACGAATTTTCAACGAACAAGATTAATTTTCTACCACAAAAGATGAATTTTGAACAAAATACATGAATTTTGAACAAAATACATGCATTTTAAAATAAATAGTTAAATTTTCAATTAAAAAAGGCAAATTTTCAACCAAGGATGGAAAAGTTAAATTTTCAGTAAAAAAATTAAATTTAAACAAAAAATACGAATTTTCTACAAATAAAGATTTTTCAGTCAATAAAAAAAAAGTTCATCCACATTGTTTTACTTTCAAGCCAAAATACGAATTTTCTCTAGAACAGTTACATTTTCCACCCGAAAATATAAATTTTCCACAAAAAAGTTAATTTTCAACCAAACAGTTGCATTTTTAATCAAAAAAGAGGAAATTTCAAACCATTAAGATTAGATTTCTACAACAACAACAAAAAAACGAATTGTGAACAAATTACATGAATTTTAAAATAAATAGTTAAATTTTCAATTAAAAAAGTCAAATTTTCAACCAAGGATGGAAAAGTTAAATTTTCTGTAAAAAAATTCAATTCAAACAAAAAATACGAATTTTTTACATATAAAAATTTTTCGGTCAATAAAAAAAAAGTTCATCCGAATTGTTTTACTTTCAAGCCAAAATAGGAATTTTCTCTAAACAGTTGAATTTTCAGCCTGAAAATATAAATTTTCAACAAAAAAGTTCATTTTCAACCAAACAGTTGCATTTTTAATCAAAAAAGAGGAAATTTCAAACCATTGAGATTAGTTTTCTACCAAAAAAAAAACGAATTTGCAAGTAACAGAGATGAATGTTTAAACAAAAATGGAAAAATACATTTTCAGTTAAAAACTTAATTTTAAACAACAAAAACGAATTTTCTGTAAAACAGGTAAATTCTCAACCAAAGAGATGAACCATCAACCAAAAATAATAATTGGTTAAAAACGTAGTTTAACTTTTACTCAAATGGTTAAATTTTTAATTAAAATGATGAATCTTCAACAAAAAATGCTTCTTAATAAAGTGGTTCAACTTTTACCCGAGTAGTTGAATTTTCAATTTAAAAAAAAATCAATTTTCAACCAAAAATAGTGTAGTTACATTTTTAGTGAATAAAATTAATTATTAATGAAAAGAAAATGTCTTTAACAAATTAGTTAAACTTTCAACAAAACAGTTGCATTTTCAGCCCGAAAAATATAAATTTTCAACAAAAAAGTTATCTTTCATCCAAACTGTTGAATTTTTAATCAAAAAAGAGGAAATTTCAATCCATTAAGATTATTTTTCCACCAAAAAGACGAATTTTGAACAAAAGACATGAACTTTATAATAAATAGTTAAATTTTCAATTAAAAAAGACAAATTTTCAACCAAGGATGAAAAAGTTGAATTTTCAGTAAAAAAAATTCAATTTAAACAAAAAAATACGAATTTTCTACAAATAAAGATTTTTCAGTAAAAAAAATTCATCCAAATTGTTTAACTTTCAAGTCAAAATACGAATTTTCTCTAGAACAGTTGCATTTTCAACCCGAAAATATAAATTTTCAAGAGAAAAGTTAATTTTCAACCAAACAGTTGCATTTTTAATCAAAAAAAGAGAAAATTTCAAACCATTAAGATTAATTTGCTACAAAAAAAAATTAATTTGCAACTAACAGAGATAAATGTTTAAACAAAAATGGAAAAATAAAAAATGCAAAAATACATTTTCAGTTAAAAACTTAATTTTAAACCACAAAAACGAATTTTCTGTAACACAGGTAAATTCTCAACCAAAGAGATGAACGATCAACCAAAAAAAAAAATTGTTATCAAAGTAGTTTAACTTTTACTCAAGTAGTTAAATTTTCAATTAAAATGATGAATTTTCAACTGGAATAGTTAAGTTTTCAGTTAAAAAAAATAATTCTCAAATCAAAAAAATCCACATTTCAATCAAAGAGATGAATTTTTAATTAAAATTATGAATCTTCAACAAAAAATGCTTCCTAATGAAGTGGTTCAACTTTTACCCGAGTAGTTGAATTTTCAATTTAAAAAAATCAATTTTCAACCAAAAATGGTGTAGTTACATTTTTAGTTTAAAAATTAATTTGTAATCATAAGAAAATGTTTTTAACAAATTAGTTACTTTCAACAAAACAGTTGAATTTTCAACCAAAAAAGATGACTTTTTAAGAAAAATGGTAAATTTTCAAGCAAATAGTAAAATTTTCAACTAAAAATCTAATGGTCAGGAGGAAAAGCACATGAAAAAGAAGAAATAAAAATAGAAGGCAAATACATTACTAACAAGAATATTATATCATGAAAAATCTATTAAAAGAAGAAAAGTATATCTTTTTTTATAAATAAACGATAATAATTTGGAGAAATATCGTTCCTGATGGCAAGGAAATAAATTGAGTGACAAGTTTTAAAAAGTGGTTTAGTTATTACTATATTAAAAATGAGATTTCGATTAAATCTTTTATTTATTTTTTATAAAAAAAAACATTTTCTGTTAAAATTTTGGTTATCTAGATCTGTACTGCAACCCTTCAACTTTTATTTTCATTGAAACCGTTTTTAAACTATCCAATGAGTAAAAAATTATATAAAAAGTTTATTGTTGATTAAGAATCGACAATTAGATGCAAATGAAAAACAGCCGTAAAAGTCATTCTTGTCAATAAATGGATAGTGAATATTGCATTCACATCACATAATACAAGGAATTTAAATAAAATCTTAAACACCTTGGAATCTTAATAAAAAATTTCCTTCTTAGATTTCAAGATCAGATGAGTCACTTTTTGAAGGCAACACTTTGCAACTTATAATTGAAAAAATAATGGTGTCATTGATCTTGCTCTAAATTTACCAGATGGTAAATTATTTATGGAATTAAAAAAAGATTTCAGAAAACTGGCAATTGCAAAAAATATTGAGTTTATTAAAAAATTAAAATAAATTTCCCTTTCAGGGGTTCGGCTATCGCAAAAATTATTGGTGCAAATGCCGTAAAATTTAACAATAAGTTTGAAGAAAGAGTCACCATGTACGTTTATGAAGAGATGATAGATGGCAAAAAATTGACTGAAATTATTAATGAACAGCATGAAAACGTCAAATACCTTCCTGGCCATAAACTCCCAGCCAATATAGTAAGTATTAAAGAAATAATTATCTTCTGTGCATTCAATTAATTTCACTTTTATTTATTATAACAATCTTGAATCGTTATTAATGGATTTTCCTTTTTAACATTATATTATAACAAGAAAATTACCTTTAAAAAGTTTTAAATTTTTCAAAAGATTCTGGAAATTAAGTAATATCAATAGTCAGTAGTCGTACGAACGTAAACTTTTCCAGAAGGCATTGAGACTTTGTCCACTCCACCTGGAAATAGTTTGGGGAGATCTTCGTCTTTTACTGTCGGCACTACCATAACTTTATCTCCCGGCTAAAATAAAAATAATTTTTTTTTTATTCAAATAATATTTAAAAATAAAAATTGAAGAGTATTATTGCATTAATAATCAATAATATCCATCAAATTGGAAATTTATGAGATTATACTTACAACCCAGTTGGCTGGAGTTGCAATTTGTGGCTTTCGATCAACCAATTGTAGGGAATCGATCACTCGCAGGATTTCACTATAGGAATAGAAATTCGATATTAAATAAATTACATATATTTTATTATATCTTATAGGAATTTAATTTAATTCTGCTACATAATTATTTTATTTGAAAAATAAAATAATGAACTAAATCAGGGTGGCTGCAAAACTTAATTTTTAAAATTTCCTGATTTTTCCGTAAAACTAATTTTTCCTTTTGCCTGGCCATTAATATTTCCAAACCAGAATTTTAGTCGTGTAATATTTTGAACATCGTATCTTTTATAAACGAAATTAAACAACTTCAGATGAAAAATTTAATTTAATTTATTTATTTTAACAAACAAATATTACTTTTTAAAAAATAGTTAAATTTTCAAACAAAATAGTTTAATTTTTAACCAAACTTTCGAATTTTCAACAATCCAATTAATTTAATTTTAAACAAAAAATGTATTCAAAACGAAAAATGTAATAGTTGATATTTCTACAAAACACATCTAATTTTCAACAAGATATTTCAATTTTCAACCAAAGAGTTACAATTTCAACAAAATTGTTGAATTTTTAACCAAATACTTGAATTTTCAACCCAAAAGATGAACTCTTAATTAAAAATGTAATAGTTGATATTAAATCACAAAAAATGAAATTTCTCCCAAAAGAGATCAATTTTAAAACCAAAAAGACGAATTTTCAACCAAGAAGATTAATATTTTGAATTTTGATATTTTGAATTTTCAACTAAACAATATACATTTTTAATAAAAAATGGTAAAGTTAAATTTTGAGTAAAAAAAAAATTGTTAACGAAACTTTAAACAAAGAGATGAATTTTTAACTAAAATGATAAATTTTCAAACCAAACTAACGAATTTTCAACAAATAAATATTTTTCAGTAAAAAAAAATAAATTTCATTCAAATTATTGAACTTCCAAGCCAAAAGACCAATTTTCTATACAAAAGTTGAATTTTCATCCCAAAAATATGAATTTTCAACAAAATAGTTGAATTGTCAAGCTAAAAAGATAAATTCTCAACAAAAAATATAATAGTTGATATTTCAAGCGAAAAATATTAAATTTCTACGAAAAAAGAGGGGAATTTTGAAAACAAAAAGACGAATTTTCAACAAAATACATGAATTATCAACTAAAATAATGAATTTCCTACCCAAAAATACGAATTTTTAACAAATAAAAATTGTTCAGTCCAGAAAGAAAAAAATGCATTCAAATTGTTGAAATGTCAAGCCAAAAGGCAAATTTTCTATAAAATTGTTTAATTTTCAACCTGAAAATATGAATTTTCAACAATAAATTTAATTTTCAACCAAACAGTTGCATTTTTAAACAAAAAAAAAAGGAAATTTCAGACCAAGAAAACTATTTTTCTACCAAAAAGACGAATTTTAAACTAAAATATAAATTTTCAACAAAAAATAGAAAAGCTGCAATTTCTGTTTGAAAAAAAAACGAATTTTCAACTAAATAGTTAAATTTTTAACCAAAGAGATAAACATTTAACCAAAAAAATATATTTTTAACAAAGTAGTTCATTTTTCACCGAAGTAGTTGAAGTTTCAATTAAAAAAGATCAATTTTTGACAAAATAGTTCAACTTCCAACTAAAGAGATGAATTTTCAATTAAAATTATGAATCTTCAATAAAAAAATGTTTTTTTTTTTACCAAAGTGGTACAACCTTCAATGAAGTAGTTCAATTTTCAACCAAAAAATATTATTTTTAAAGGAAAAATAAAATAAATTTTCAATAAAATATTGAAAAGTTTAACCAAAGAAATAAATATCCAACCAAAATGATTATATATATATATATATAAAAAAAGATCAATATACGACAACAATGAAATAGTTAAATTTACAGTTAAAAAAATTAATTTTCAATTTGAAAAAAAAATTATTTTCAAACAAAATAATTAATTTTTAACAAAGTAGTTCCACTGTCATCTAAGTGATTGAATTATCAACCAACAAAAAGATTTTAATTTTACATTAAAAGCAGTTGAATTCAACCAAAAATACGAATTTTCAACAAAACAGTTAAATCTTCAACCAAAACAGATTAATTTTCAACCAAGTTGAATGTTCAGTTAAAAAAATTAATTTGTAATTTAAAAAAGCTAATTTTCTTCAAAACAGATGAATTTTTAAACAAAAAAGATTTTAATTTTAAATCAAAAAGAGTTGAATTCAACAACAAAATATGAATTTTCAACAAAGCAATTGAATAACTTCTGTTGTTATTTTTTTTCTTTTTAAATCAAATTATTAAATCTCTAAACCATAATAATAAATAAAATTAAATAGTAATAGATTAACTACTCTAAATTACAGATTAATTTACAACCAAACAGTTGTGAGTTTTAACCGAGAAAGATGCTACCAAAAAGGATGACTTTGTGACAAAATTGTTGAATTTTCAAACAAATAATAAAATTTCTAATAAAAAATATAATCATCAGGAGAAAGCAACTGCAAGAAAATAGAAATACAAGGCAAATAAATTACTAACTAAAATTTATATCAAGGTCGCTGCAAAACTTCAATTTCAAAATTCCCTAATTTTTAATTTTCCTTGACCATTAATATTTAAAGACCAGCATTTTATTCTTGTCAAATTTGTTTTCCTTCTCAAATGTGTGAGTGCCTCTGTTATAGGAATTTCCTGACTTTTGCAAGATTTTTTCAAAAACCCCTAACATTTCCCTGATTTTCCCTAACCAATAAAATTTCCCCAGTTTTTCCTGATGTCCGGGGTTTCCCTGACCTACGGCCACAATGTAAAATAAAAAAGGGCAAAATTGGGGAGACCTCCCCTATTTAAATTTTACTTCTAATTTTTTACTTACTCTACATTTCGACCAGTGGATTTTGGATAATGCATTGATAAACGGACACGATGATCGGGACTGATTATGTAAAGAGCTCTGACCGTATCTGCAGAATCTGGATCATTTTGATTTTCCTCATCCAACATTCCTAATTTCACTGCCAAACTGCGATCACCATCGGCAATAATTGGGAATGGGAAGGCCCCGGGAATATCTAGGCAATAAGATTTAATATCCTGCAAATTGAAAACAAATTTTGATTTAAAAAAATTATTCTGATTAAATAAATATTTCATTGAAATGAGCTTTGCAAATAAATTTTCAAATCTAAGAACGAAAATTCGGGACGACTGAAAAATCCCGAAAAATAAAATTCCCTAATTGGAAAATTTCCGAATTGGAATATTCCCGACTGATAAAATTCCCGACAGAATATTGCCGAATTATAAAATATTCAAACTAGAAAATTCCCTAATTTAAACAATTACATTTTTGTATAGTATTATCTCTTTATTCAGAATACAATGATCAAATATTTGTATAAAAAAAATATTTTTAATTTTTAAAGTTTCTAATATTATTGTTTGAATTTAAAATAACAATTGAAAAAAAATTTCATCCAACAAATTTTGTTTCAATTATTGTTATTTTGAATTCAAACAATAATTTTAGAAACTGTAAACATTAAAAATATTTTTTAAATCAATGAATAATATTTATTAAAAAATTTGAATTGTTGAAATTCGGGAATTTTCAAATTCGGTAATATTATAAACTGTCGGGAATTTTATTATTCAGGAATTTTCTCATTCAGTGATTTTATAAACTCTTCGGAAATTTTATTATTCGGGAATTTCCTAACTCGGAAGTTTCATTATTCGGTAATTTCATAATTCGGGAATTTTATTTTTCGGGAATTTTCCAATTCGGGTATTTCAATATTCGGAAATTTTAGAGTGTCGGGATTTTTATTTTTCGTAATTTTTCAGTTTTCCCGAAAATTCTCATAAATATGACGACGAAATTAATATTTTTAATTAATTAAATTAAATAATAATTAGAATCCAAAACATTCTTGTACAATTTTATATTTCCATAAAATTTGTTAATACTTTTAAACAAACAAAAAAATTACAAATATTTTAATTGTACTTACATTTACCCAATCTACGTGATCTTTTAATTCATCCACCGAGTGAGCCAAGAGTTTCACATTACGACGTTCAAAATGAGGTTGATGAACAGCAATTCTACCCAATTCAGTTGTGCAGACCGGAGTAAAATCAGCAGGATGTGAAAATAGAACAACCCATCTAGAAAAAATATTCTTAGTACAAAATAATTAAACCTTTTTATAAATAAAAAAAGAATTTTATCAAATAAATTAAATAAGAATGTATTTAAAATAATCGGGATGGCCACTGGACCCAGAAATTTTTAATTTTAAATAAGTTCGATTTGAACTTTTTCTAAATGTTAAGTTTAATTGTTAAATTCTTCAGTTATGAAATCATTCAGTTTACAATGCGTAATTCTCAATTTTTAACTTAAAAAATTTTACATCATAGGTTTTCATTTTTAAGTGCACATTTTCAATTTTAAGCATTTTTAAATGCAGTTTTGAAGACTTAAACAATTAAAAAATTAAAAGCGTTTGAATTTTAAAAATTTGGATGAAAAACGTTTTAAGTTGATCAACTGTAAATATAAACTAATTGATGATTTTTAAAACTGAACTATAGTTCGAGTGTTAAAAATTAAACAATAATTTATCTTACAAAACCAATTCTGAATCTGTTCAAAATTTAACAGTTTACAGATTTTAGAACTATTTCAATCCAAAAGCCTTAATAGTTAAAAAAATTTAAACGTTCGATTAAAACTTTATAAACTATTTTCAATTTTTAAATAATTTCAAATTTATGGATTCATATTCATCCAATTCAATCTGAAAAGTGTAATTAAAAAAAAGGAACAATTTGTTAATATTTATGTCTGATTTATAAATATTTGACTGTCCATTCCAAATGAGTCATTATAAATAAAATATTCAAAACTAAACAATTTGAAATTGAATTATTTGAAATATAAAGCCTTGAATCGTTAAAATTTCAGAGTGCTAAATTTAATCTTCGAATGTTAAAATTTTAATTGTTACATCAAAAAAATTTTCTTCTGTAAGTGGAAGTGTCAAATATTGTTTTATAAATAACAATTGAACAATGATTAATTTAGAAAAAATTCGAGTACCTAAGTTTAAGAGATATTCATAAGTTTTGAAAACATTAAAAAATCATTTAAAACTTGAAAAGATTTGTAAAAATATCAAAAAAATTGCAGATTTTCTAAGATTTAGAAGAAAAATGTAGAAGATTCTTAAGAATGTTGAAAGGTTTCAAGAGAATAAACAAATTTTCTTAAGATTCCTACGAAAATTTCAAATGTGACGTTACAATTTTAATTGTTCCATTTAAACAATTTTCAATTTGTAAGTGAAAGTGTTGAATTTTGATGTATACATGACAATTGAACAATTATTAATTTCAAATGAATTAAAATTAAAATAATTAACATAGAAGGATTTATATATATAAAAAAACGTTTAAGTTTCACAATCCTAATTTTAAAAGAAGGGTAAGAAATTGTTGTATTACATTTTTTACACATTTTTATTAAGTTTAAAAGGACATTTTATATTTTTAAGATTTTTATCGAGTTGGAAAGAAGAAAATTTTGGTTTTTATTGAGTTTGAAGGGAGGAAAATTTTGGTTCTCAATTTTTTCTTAGTTACAAGATGCCCTTTTTTAGTTTTTACCATTTTTATTGAGTTTAGGGGAAGAATTTTTAATTTTCAATATTTTTATGGAATTGAAGTTTTTTTTAATTTTTAACACTTCTATTGAGTTGGAGGGGAGAAAATTTCGGTTTCAAATGTTTTTTTTTTTTTTTTAATTGAAAGAGGGATATTTTTTTCAAACATTTTTTTTTTTGAGTTGGGAGGGAGGAAATTTTTGGTTTTCAATTTTTTCTAAATTAGAAGAGCGAAATTGCTTTATTTTTATGACTTGTATAAAGTTGGGAGGAACGAATTTTTTTTTTCTAAATTGGAAGAAATTGGAAGAATTTTTTATTTTCAATCTTTTTTCTGAATTGAATGGTAATCTTTTATTTTTAACATTTTTATTGAGTTGAAGGGAGGAAATTTCGGTTTTCAATTTTTTTTTAATGGAAGAGAGATATTTTTTGTTTAAGATTTTTATCGAGCTGGAAAGGATGAAATTTTGGTTTTCAAATATTCTAAGAATTGGAAGAAGGATTATTTTTTATTTTTAACATTTTTATTGAGTTTGAAGGGAGGAAAATTTTCTTTCTCAATTTTTTCTTAATTACGAGATGCCCTTTTTTTGTTTTCACTATTTATACATTTTTTCTTTTTTACGTTTTTATTAAGTTTAAGGGAAGAATTTTTAATTTTCAATATTTTTACTGGATTGAAGGATTTTTTTGTTTTTAACATTTGTATTGAGTTGGAAGGGAGGAAATTTTGGTTTCTATTTTTTTTTTTTAATTGAAAGAAGGATATTTTTTTTAAACATTTTTATTACGTTTTTATTAAGTTTAAGGGAAGAATTTTTAATTTTCAATATTTTTACGGGATTGAAGGATTTTTTTATTTTTAACATTTGTATTGAGTTGGAAGGGAGGAAATTTTGGTTTCTATTTTTTTTTTAATTGAAAGAAGGATATTTTTTTAACATTTTTATCGAGTTAGAAGGAATAAAATTTTGGTTTTAATTTTTTATAATTGGAAGAGAGGAAGTTTTCGTTTTCAATTTTTTCTAAACTGAAAGAGGCACTTTTTTTGTTTTGAAGATATTTATCGAGTTACAAGGGAGGAAATTCGGGTTATTAATTGTTTTTCTGAATTTTAAATAGCCAATTTTTTCTTTTTAACATTTTTTCAGTGGAAAAGGGGGCAAATTTGGTATTTTTAACATTCAGATGAATGCGGCGAACTTTTTTTTAAAATTTTTTACTGTGTTGGAAGAGAAACATGATTTATCTAAAAAAATCGTTATCAATGTGAATTGAAAGGGAAGATTAGTTTTTATTTAGAGCATTGAAAATTATAGCATAGATTTATATTTTTTAATCAAAAATCTTTGACCTGTCCAATTTATAAAAATGTACAATTTTGCGGTTTAATGGCATTTAATAAAAAAAATTTAATTTGAAATGTGTTGAAAGCTTTAATTTTATATGTGTAAATTATTGAGAATTTGAATAAAAAATTTTTAGCTTTCATTTTAAAAGTTTAAATCAAAATGTGTTTGAGTGCTTTAACTTGCCGTTCACTTTTGATTACTTCAAATAAAAGAAATTTCAGTTTTCATAGTTTATATTTATTCATATAAGTCAGCATTTTTTAATTTTCTCAATAAAAACGGCCACCCTGAATTTGTTAAAAAATTGAGTAATTTTTTAGATATAAAATACAAAACAATTTCAATCAATTTTAAATTCTTCAACTTGAGCAATTTGAAAATTAAAATAAATAAATTATTCAGGTAGTTTCATTATTTCAAATTATGAAAAATAAAAAAGAATTTATTGAATTTGTAGTTATTCTAATTACACTATCTAAATATATCTAGGTAGGGGAAACCTCCCTAAGGTGGATAATACAACCTACAGTGGATAATCATTTTTTAAGAGCACAAATAAAAGAAAACTAATTAATTTTTATTTATAAATACTATAGTGTCCTAACTATTAATTAAATTAATTATTTTGCATATATTCGCATTTTTAATCAATGATTATCCACTGTAGGAGGTTTCCCCTGGATTAAAATTATAAAGAAATATCCTCACGAATCTCCTTGCCACTCGTAAAACTGAATCGGGCCCTGGGTTGTCTCAGCCTTGAAATTTGGCACAATTGCGTTTAATCTCATTTTGGAATCACTTTTGAACTTTTGAAACACGAGCAAGAAAGAAAATAATATTATGATCTCACTGGAAAGAAGAGAACTGGTTCTGTGGTGGTTTTGAAAGGAGGCTAGCAACCAAGTACATGCCCACAAGGCCCCCCCTCTCCTCCTAATTCTTCTACTGATTACTAATTGTTTCTTAACATTGCATGAAGTTGCAGCATCTGATAAGTTCGGGGCTCGGGATTCTTGGAATATAGAGTTTCCTCATTTAAGAAAAAATAACATTCTTCACTGATTTTTCAATTTGAGAAAAATATTTTTATCATTGTTAATAATAAATATCGAGTTTAGTAATACTCTGCAATAAAATAAATAAATATATATTAGGATGGGACGAAAAATTTGAAATGATTAGATTCCTTAGTAATAGCACTAAAATGTTTCTTTTTGGCATTCCGAAAAAATTAAAAAAATTAAAATTTCTCACCATCAGGCAAATTGATTGAAACTTTTAAAATTAAGAATTTAAAAGATTTTTTATGAATGGAAAACATTTTTTTCTTCTATTTTGTGTGTGTAAGGTTTACGGAAGTAAGTAACCTTGGTGTGAAAAAATGTGAAAAACAAATTTTTTCGTCGAATATTTCAATAAATAAATATTTCAAAAAATAAAGAAAAATTAAATTTTGATAATTTCTACCTGTAGTTGAAAAAAGTGTTTTCCGCTTTTTATTTATTGACTTTTTTCGCATTTTTTACATTCAAAATTTGAAAATCTATTTCAACGGCAAAAATGACGAAAAGAATTTGATGAAATCCATAGAAATTCAACTAAATTGAAAACAAAATCCAAAATATTCCACTTATTTCAGTCAAATTGGCGTGAATTTAGAAGAATTCAAGGGAATTCAAAAGAATTTGATTAAATATCTAGAAATTTAAAGCTACATTTCAGGGTGAATAAAAAAAAAACTAAAAAAAATGTATAACCCTCGAGTTGGATTAACTAAATTTATAAGAATCCAAGTAAATTTACAAGAATTCAGTGAGAGTTAAAAACATCCATTCCAAAGAATTGAAAAAATCAGCTAGAGTTGAGAACATCAAGAGAATTCCAAAGAATTAAATTTTTTTAAGAATTCAGGATGAATTCCAAATGAATTATAATAAGATAAAAAAATTTCAAACTAAAATATTCTACTAATTTCACTAAAATTGGAGTGAGTTTAGAAGAATTCAAGAGACTTTGATGAAATTCATCAGAATTTAAGAGGATATATTTGAACAAGAATTTTAAAAATCAAAAAATTTCCATCGAATTAAGTAAAATAAGAGTGGACAGAATTCAGGACAAATTCAACAGAATTTAAGTGAATTGAAAAAAATAATAAAAGTCAAGGAATTAAATAAAATCTGAGTGAATTTATAGAAATTTGAGTGAATTTATAGAAATTTGAGGAAAATTAGAATAATTCGATGAAATTCTTAAAAATTCAAGGGAATTTGAAATAATTGATGAAATGCCTAATAACTAAAGATGCGTTTAAAAGACTTCAGAGTGAATTTAAAAAACTCATTGAATTGAATGAATTTAGAAGAATAAAAGTGAATTAAAAAAAATGCAGAGCAAATTCAAAAAATTCCGAAGAATTCAAAAGAATTTAGGATAAATAATAAAAATTCAGAGTGAATTCTAAATGAATTCAAATTAATTTTAAAAAATCCAAAATATTCCATTGATTTGAGTAAAACTTAAGTGAATTCAGAAGAATTCAAGAGAATATGACAAAATTCCTAAGAATTCAAGGTTAGTTTAAAGGACTTAAGGGTGAATTAAAAAAAATGTAATCCATTTGCTTGAGTAGAATTGAGTGAATTTAAAAGAATTCAAGTGAAATCAAATTTAACTAGAGTTAAAAACATCAAGAAAATTCCCAAAGATTCAAAAAAATTCAGCAAGAGTTAAAAACATCACGAGAATTTAAAAGAATTCAAACCAATTTTTAATAATTCAGGGTGAATTCCAAATGAAATCAAATAAGTTTTTTAGTTTTTTTAAAAATCCAAAATATTCAACCGTTTTAAGTAAAATTGCGAGTGAATTTAGAAGAATTCGGGGGAATTCAAGAGACTTTGATGAAATTCTGAAGAATTCGAAAGAATGTAATTGAAAACAAATTTAAAACTCAAAACATTTCCATCGAATTCAGTAAAATAAGAATACGAATTCAACAGAATTTAAGTAAATTAAAAAAATAAATAAAAAAAAGTAAAGGAATTAAGTAAAATTTGAGTGAATTTATAGAAATTTGAGGAAAATGATAATAATTCGATGAAATTCATAAAAATTCAAGGGAATTTAAAATAATTTGATCAAATGCCTAATAATTAAAGGTGCGTTTGAAAGACTTCAGAGTGAATTTAAAAAACGCATTGAATTGAATGAATTTAGAAGAATACAAGGGAATTAAAAAATGCAGAGCAAATTCAAAAAATTCCGAAGAATTCAAAAGAATTTAGGATAAATAATAAGAATTCAGAGTGAATTCCAAATGAATTCAAATTAATTTTAAAAAATCCAAAATATTCCATTGATTTGAGTAAAACTTAAGTGAATTCAGAAGAAT